>JAADXK010001168.1:0-10630 GCA_023337805.1 Globisporangium barbulae | reverse complement strand
TTTCGCGCCAGCCGCGTCATAGGAGTCCAGCATCTCTACCGGCTATGGTGGCGCAATCACGTCGCTGAGACTGCGGGACTCAGACCAAGACTTGCTGCTTCCGCTGATTGAGTTCATTGGTCCCAAGCTGCTGTCATGTGCTGTAAATGGAAGGGGCTACGAAAATCACGCGGGTGGATACATCACTGTCGACTTTGTCCGTCGTGTGCTGACTGCATGTCTAAACCTCACGAGTCTCGACATTTTGGAACCAGATGGACACGTTATGAGCGTGAAGGCGTACAGAAATGGTGGCTGCAGAATCGAAAGTCCGGGCCTCCGTGAGGTTCTGACTGAACCGATCGAGCCATACATCGAGTTTATCCGCATGCTTCAAGACCCGACCAGCATTGCAGCGAAGTCCATTCGACGTTTGAAGCTGCGTACGGCGCGGCATGAGATTTTTTGACGCGCGCGTGTTCAAGGCACTTGCTGAAATGCTCCAAGTCAACTGCACCCTTGAATACCTCCAGATCGACATGTGCGAGTCCCTTGTGAAAGGGTACAGACTAAAGTTGAAGCGGACCCGCGGTCGGCAAATCGCTCGAAACGGGATTTGTCGCGCAAGCCGCTACGCTTTTCTCAGCGTTTTGAAGCACACCAGCAACGCCGCCCAGTCGACTGCTGAGCCACAGAGAAAGCGACTTCGCCACACTAGCGCAAAGGGGTTTCGTCGCGAGAATCTCCTCGACCACGGTGTCATTTTGTCGATTTTCGCGTTTGCAGCAGAGAGTTCCACTCGCGAGATTGACGTTTGGTCGTCGCGCTTGGACTAGCGAGCAACGCCTCGTGATCTCAGGTGTGTGATTGAAGTAGGTATAATAGCAACCAAGGAGTTGGAAAGAGTACATCACTTTGAATCAGAAAAGTTCGTGCTATTACAGCTGTGGTGACCTTGTCTGTCCATCTGTGTTAGTGATTGCCGACTCCTCGTGAGCCGTAGAGATCACTTCACAAACACAGGTGCTAGGCCACCCACCTATGGGTAGCTAACCCAGCGGCGCCCAGTTGCTTCCCAGCAACTGACTACTGTATGTTCAAGTCGAGCTGGACTGTAGAAGATCACTTGATGTCACCGTGTCATATCTATCCAAACGCTCATTCGGCATATTTGGAAGGACGCTGCCAGACACTTTTTGCTAGGCGGCTCTCTCACTGGAGCAACTGTCTTGTGGAGCAGGATGACGAGGAAGAAGAAGGCGGCAAGAGATGCGAACGCGAGCGACGACGACGTAGCTGCCGCTGCGTCACACAAGAAGAAATGGAGCGTCATCATGCCGTGGATCACGCAGCTGCGCGCGGTGGCCGAGGTGACGCTAGCGCTCGACAGCACGCGCCGCCCAGTCGTGTTCGTGCACATGCTCGCCAGCAAGTGTGGCGACCAGTGGCGCGAGCGCCTCGGGCTCTGCCGCGAAGCCATGGAACTGCTAGGGATGATCGGCGCTGCGGACAACGCTGCGTGGATCGAGATGCTGCACCACGACGTGGGCTGTGACAACGCGCTGTTCGCGCGCGACCGAGGCGATCCAGTCACGCCGCGCTTCTGGCTCAGCTTCAACCACAAGAAGGAGGGTGAAGAGGGCGTGGATGACGCCGTGCGCTTCTTGCATTTCTTTAAGGATATCAGTGAGCAGCCGTTTCCGGCGGGAAGTGACGAGCTCAAGCGTGCTCGGCAAGAGATCATTCGCCAGTGCGACCCTGATATGCTTCGGAAGCTTCAAGCGTACGAGCGATTCGAGATCGATGTCAAGTTCCAGCCGCCGGCCGAGCAAAGTGACGATTTTGTGAGAGCGTATCTCGAGAATGCGCGAAGAGTGGTGGACTTGCTAGCGAAATGGGCTACGAGCGCATCCAGCGGCGCGAGCGAGACAGCGGAGAAGCATGCTGGCACAGCAATGAACGTTCGTGGTGGTAGGTTTCCATTCAAACCCCGATTCGTCGAGCTGGAACTCAGCAACATCACTCTACCGTCCGGTATGTCGATGCTGATCGCCGAAATAGCAGCTAAGGGAGTGTGTTTGGGGCCGGGCATCGACTTCAGTGACAACACAGTGCTGGGGCGACTCAGCATCGCTGAACTGGGACCAGTTGCGCTTGCAGTGACGAACCAATTTCCAGTTGGCGATAGGCAAGAAGCTACGGTGCGACCGTTCGTTTGCGAGGCCAAACTCCGCTGCGGATATCGAGATGTTGCGCGCTTGATTCAACACGATCTGGCGACATATCCTTCGGACAACTACAAGTGCGAAGCCGTCTTCTCGTCGCTCCTGACATCCCAAGACATCAGCCATGTGTACATGCAGGCAATGTTTACGATGGGCTCTCGGAATGATAGATACCGAAAGTGGCAGTGGCTGGCGTACGCGCTTTTCAGCAACGAGTCGACGTCAAGTGTGTCCAACCTCGTCATTGACGACATGGACATATGTCAAAGTGATATCGCTGCGATCACAAGCGTTCTTGAAGCAACGAACCCTGTAGCGAAGCTTCTGTCCAGACAAGTGCTAGGTCCAGTCAACAATCGAGACGACGCTGATGCTGAAGAAGAAAAGTTACCGATTGCCGGTGAAGCGCCAACCGATTTTTTCTCGATTATCCTGAAGGCTGGCACAAGCATCACGATCAATCCCGCCGACAGTACTCAGAGCACCCCAAACTTGCTCGTGCTGAGAGCCAACAGCACTTTTCGTGTGATCCGGAAAGATGACAGTCACGATGTGGTCGACTTCTTGGCTCCAGGCTTTGGGCACTGCTCAGTTCTTCGTGCTTCCGTTGCTCAATTCGTAATCACACCGCAGCCAGAGCCATCGTCGTCACTGGAGCAAGGCTACAAGGGCAACATTAAGAGCCTCGAGCTGAGGTTTATGATAGTGACTGATGCGACGACCCTCTTGCCCCTGATCAAGTACCTCGGTCCGAAACTCGAAGAGCTCAAGCTGCAAGGTTCAATTTTTGGTCGAAAGCAAGCGTTTCGAACCATTCTGGACGCCTGTCCGCGCTTAAGAAAGCTTCAGCTGCCACAAACAGAACCCGGTTTTGAAGTCGAGCTTCTCAGCGCGTTCGAGAGGAACAGTTGCGTGATCTCGTCCCTGGAAGTTGATGCAATCACACCCGGCAAGGAAACGATGGCGTTTATCCGAGCTCTCCAAGATCCCACGACTTTGATCGCAGCGACGCTACGTCACATCTCTTTCGTTCCGAGTCGTCGCGTCTTCGACAAAGCAACTGCGTCAGCATTCTTGGACGTCCTGAAAGCCAACAGTTCGCTGGAGAGCTTGACTCTCGCACTATCAACTTCAGTCTCGAAGCACCTGAAAGAGAAATTTCTCAAGTTCGACAAACAGTTGCTCCCAGTAATGAAGACCCCGCTACCGCACATGTGCCAGCTTGCGTTCCTGAGTGTAGTGCGTCGTTTGCGAGCTTCAGGAGGAGGCGGTAGTGAGAATGCAAACGAGAGTCTCTCAGCAAAGCGCCGTCGTGTTGGATACGCCATCGATCTCGACAGAATGGACCGCGGGGTGGCGTCGTTGATCTTTGCTTTCGCAGCAGAAAGGAAAGCTCGATCGGTGTCGATTCGCACCTTCAAAGCCTGAGAACAAACGAGAGCAAGCTCGGCGACTTTAGAAGTACAAAGAAGTAGCCAATCTTCTTTCTAGCTTTCTGGAATACAACCGAGTAGGCGAGTCGTGTGGATTTGTGGATGTCTTCGCCTCGCGTGTAATGTTGGACTTCCTGCAGAGCGCTCAGCGGTGGGATATTGGATCTGCCTCAAAGCTCAAAAGTAAGATCTGAGGTTGTGGCGCATTTTTTAGCTGCTCACCAAAAACTAATAACGCTGAACGGCTTGCTTCACTGAAGTTGAGGCCGCTGTGGAGAGCAATCGTTTGGATATGCTCATAGACATGCGCAGAGCGACCTCGGTTAACGCAAGGGGCGATGCGTTTGTAGCTGCAAGCACTCTCAGGCTCACTCCTCCACTGTCTTGCTTTACCGCTGTTAACCTCATTTGAACTTGCGAAAACAGATAATTCTCACGAGACAACTGAGCTCAGCATGTTCCTGAGTCGCCTGGACTCATTCCAAAATCACGTGAATCAAATCACACACGCATGCCCCTCTCATGCAGCGACGTGCTCAAGACGACAGGCTCACCACCCCGCATCGCCCATCGACTCGTCGTCCGAGTCCACCTGCTCTCGCAGATATCTTTCGTGGAAAAAGCGGTTGCGATCGTCGTCGGGGACGTGCACTCGGATGCGACGCGTCTTCCGCTGTGCGGCAAAGCGGAAGATGAGGGAGAGCACGCCACGATCGATTCGCTCGAGATCCACACTCGAAAAGAGACGCGCTCGCTTGCTCTCAGACGGCCCATCGTTGGATTTCTTCGCACTGTTACGGCTTGACATCTTCAGCACACTCAGGAAAGCGAGGCGGCACTCGAGCGGTAGCTGCGCCTTTACTCCTGAAAGAAATTGTCCATGGAACTCCAGCAACTGGGACTTGAACATCTCCGCCTCTTCTGGGTAGAACTCGATCTCGAAGAACTCGAGGACGGTATTGTGCTGGAGCATGTCGACAATCGCTGTGAGCATCGTCTCGCCAAATAGAGTGCTATGTTCATGGAAGAGCGACAGCTTCTGGACTTTCTGAGCCATCGCAGTCATTGGGTCTTGAAGAGTTTCGATCAATTCACCAACAGTATCTGGACAAACGTGGCCGACGTGCAATTTTGAGATGCGACAGCGCTCCTCAGCATACGCTGCAACGAGCACGCTCTGGAGAGATTCATCTGCGGTGAAAAACTGAAGCGATTCCAAATGAGGGCATGCCTCCAGAACGTGGTTCAGCGACTCAGGAGTCACGAACACGTGTTCAGCCAGTTCCAGACAAGTCAGCTTGACGCCAAGATACTGGAGAATCGGGAGGAAGATCTGGGCGTTCACTGGCGTCACATACGACAAGCGTAGCGATGTGATCGAACCCTGGTATCCAAGCGACATAGAACTTGGAGTCTTGCATTCAGGAATAGGCACGAAGTGGTCGACATAGGCGCGTTCCACACTGCAGGAGCCATAACCTGGGACGATGATATTTACGACTTCGCTGCTCGAATCATTTGTGATGACCCGGAATTCGCCGCCCTTATCCAAGACCAGTGACTCGGGCTCGGTGTCCTCACCTTCTGGGTTGAATCGGTCAATTTGCACCATGGTCCCTCTCTTCAGCACCGCGTGCCCATCATCGTGCTCTTGCTCGCCAGTGTCTTGGAAATTCTCCGTGAAGTAGGCGCGCACATCGGGATCTTCATCGTCAATCCCGGCTTCATCCTCCAATTCGAAGTCGAAATCGTCTTCGTGATCGAAGTCATCGGGGTCGATCAGACCGAACCCAAACATCCCAGCTGCGTTCACAATGTCAAACGGATCGACTTGGTCTTCGTCATCATCGTTTTCATCATCAACTTCGTCTTCATCATCTTCGCCGTTGGAGAATTCACCGTCATCACCTACATCGTTTGGATCAGCAGCTTCGGCTTCATCGCCGGTAGCGCTATTGGTCTCGACTTCTGCTGCAGCTTCGTCGCCCTCATCATCATTGGTTTGGTTTCCAAGTGCCCCACCATCAATTTCACCATGTTCATCGCCGATAGCTTCAAGTTGTTGTTCAGCTGCAGCGCGGTCAATCATAGCATTGAGCATTATCGCTCGACCTTGGGCTTCAAGAAGAACAGCTTCATCGATTTCGTAATCATCCTCGCTGGCATCGTCATCCGGCTCACCTGGCGCTTCTTCCTCGGCATTCAAGGTAGGCACTTGCGGTGCGCGCGCGAATTGTGCGCGGTCTCTCGCTGTCCTCGTAAAACCGCCGAGCTTGCTGGCCGGGTTCTTCGCGTTCAGGATACTCAGGATGGAATTAATGTCTTGCTGATAGAAGTCGAGGTCGGATATCGCAAGCTTCGTCACGCTTGTCGCCGACTCCTTGCTCAAAAGCGAGTACGCAAGCCACTGGTACTTCTTGGCTCTCGTGCCGAATCCAGTCCCGCAAATGACGGTTTCCATCTCGAAGTCGTCAATGTGTTGTGCCACAGCAACCGCTGAGCAAACTGCCATCCAGTGCAGAGTGAGCGAGCAGATAGCTGTGAGCGTGTGGACTTGACCGTTGTTAACGACGTACAAGGTTTGCGGACTCGACAGTGCTTCGCTTTTGGTTGCCACGGAAGATGGCGATGGGTGATTCACCATCGCCGTGAGTAATGACTCAAACTCAGTTGCAGGTAAACGACCAACCACCGAATCGAAGCCGATGTTCAGTCCACCGTCTAGCCCGACGGTTTGTACAGGAAGCTTCATGATCTCGGAAAGGATCTGTGATGAACCAGGCGGCAGCGTGAGTCGACTCGTGTGCACTTCGATGTCGTCTAGCACCAGCCTTCCAGGTCCCACTATGTTAGCACCCTTCTTCGCTGACGAAGCAGCTATCGCCATTTCGTTGCGCGCCTTTATTGCCGCCTTCACCATATCCACCACGCCGTTCAGGTACGCCGTGTTCTCTTCCGTCTTGATCGCACGAGAAGGGATGCAACGCACGAACATTGGGAACGAGTCGAAGCGCGCAAGCTCGAAGCGCATTGCGCTGGTCATCGCATTCTGGATCCTCATCGCCGCCGCACGAAACTTGGCCCTCTTGGGGCTGCTCACGTCAAAGTCGCAGAAGAAGACACGGTAGTAGTCCGTGTCGCGACACTCGCTCGCCGCCTTCGAGTCGCCCAGCTTGAGCCAGAAGCGCGGCGGCAGCGTCCAGTCGTCCCAGTACTTGTACTTTTTCTCGCAGCCGCAGCGGTCGACCAGCAGCTGCTGCCAGGAGACCACGTCGACGACCGCGAGCATCGCCAGCAGCTCGAGCGCCTCGCGGCACATGAGCACGATGTCGTTGGGCGAGAGCGAGCGCCAGTACTGCCGCGGGTGCAAACGCACAGTCACCATGAGGTCGTCGTTACTGTCCGCCGTGAGGCGCAGGCGTGTGGTCATGCGCAGGAACTCGCACCAGGGCTCCAGCACGGGCCACTTGCGGCTCGCCGCGCATACCTGCGAGCGGTGCTCCTGCATCTTTCTTCTTTTCCAATTTTTTGGTGTTTGAGGACAACTCTGAAACAATGTGTTGTTTATAGCTGGACAAATATAAGAACTTTAGTATGCATCAATTCAACACGCGAGTGGCTTCAGTAATGAACTCGAGCCAACTCGCACTGCAAGAAATGGCACCAGTTGCAAGCAGCAGGAGCAACTGGGCGGCGACGGCCCTCGCGCCCTGGTGCGCGTTCCTCAAGCAACACGCGAGTGTCGCGCTCCGTCTGAGAGATGATGCATTGCTCATCTACGTGCGTCTCCGGCCAAAAGCTCCAGGATCTCTCTCTATTGAGCGCATTGTGCGATGCCGCGAAGCGATGGCGCTGCTCGGCGCGGTCGCGGCCGTGGACAACAGCGAGTGGCAGCTGCTGCTTGAGCACGAGTGCGCGTGCTCGAACCTGCCGCTCGTGAACCCTGGCACACTGGATCCGTGCTTCGAGCTGCGTTTGGGCGACAGCAAGGACGACGCGCTGGGCTTCGACACGTACTTCTACCGACAATTCTTCTTCCTCGACGAGCAACACTATGTGAGCGACGAGTTTACCAAGGCGATGGATGTCATCGTCGACCGAGCCCAGACGGTGCAAGCTCGTGCCGGAAGCGTTGCTAACATGGGGAGATATTGCATGCTGCACCTGCGCTTCATTCCACGTCGCAGCATGGAATCAGAGCTGGTGGTGTCGTACTTGCAGAGCGTGCTCGAGGTCGTGCGCGAGATCCGGCGTCGCGAGAAGACTCCTGTGAGGCACTTCCCGTTTGTGTTGGCGAAAGCCAGTGTGCACATCGATCGTCTCGAGCTTCCAGCTGGCGCCTCGTCGATTCTCGCACAGCTTGTGAATCGCGACGATGAGAGTGGGGGCGTACTGATGTACCCGTCGTTCGAGATCGGTGGCAATGCGACCATCGGACGACTACCGGCTGCTGAGCTGGCACAGCTGCTGCAAGCGTTGACCTCCTTTGGTAGCATAGCTTCCAGTGAGGGCAAAAAACAGAATCATCCAGAGCCAGAGGCTCGCAACCGCGTGCACATCAACAACTTCTACGAGCATCTGTCCAAAAATGCGAGCAGCAAGTACCTCCACAACGTCCGCGCACTCTGCTCTGCTGTGTCAGCATCGCAGCGCATCGACGAGCTGCACTTGGAGAATATGGCGTTCGGCACCAGGTCGCAGAAAAAGAATGAGTGCTGGCAATGGCTCGCGTACGCGCTCTTCAGCAAGGATGCGACGTCGCGCATTTCCAAGCTGACCATCGAAGACAACTACTTCAGAGACGATGACATCGACTCGATCTTGCGCTGTTTGCGGTTGAAGGATCCAGCAGCGAAGCTCTGGCGCGTTGGAAGAGAGGAGCAACTGGAAGATGGTGATGACAACGACGATGGCGATGGCAATGAATATGATGATGAAGAGCACGAAAAGTTGGACAACCACCAGATCTTTGGCGTCAGAGCGATAAACAGCATTGAAAAGGACTACGGAGAGCTTGACTTTGGTGATCCCGAAGACGGAGCTGACGATGACATGTGGGAAGACGACCAAGACGAGCAAGACCCGACATCAGTCTGTCTCAAAGCATGTGCTACCGTTAAGATCTGTACTTCGAATCAACAGGAGAACGAACGAGTTGCTCTGCCTTCGAGCTACGCAGGTCGCCAGTTCCGCGTAATGAACAACGACGAGAGTCTCGACTCGGTCGAAATCATCGTGCCGTGCTATGGACAATGCCGAGTTCAGCGAGAGGTGATCACCGAGTTCGTCTCCAGTCCGCTAGCAATCGCGCAGTCTTCGTCGCTAGCGCTCGGCTATAGCGGCTCAATCACTGAGATCTGCTTCGATTTCCAGCGCGCCACGGATGGCAATGCGCTGCTGCCGCTGATCAAGTACCTCGGTCCACAGCTAACGTCGCTCGACATGCAATCCGAAGTCGGCGTGAACACCACGTGCTTCCGCATAATCATGAGTGCCTGTCCGCAACTGGAGACTCTCGCGATCTGTGACATGCTCAACATCGTAGAGCTCGAGCTCATGGCTGCGTACGAGGAGAAGCGATGTCAGATTTCCAACTTGAGTATCGTGGAATTTGCGCCAAGCGACAACACAACGAACCTAGTCCGACTGCTCTGCGATCCAGCCAGTGACGCTGCTCAAAACTTGCGTCACCTGAAGCTGATTCCGGAATCACTGCGAGCTTTCGAGGCGTCTACGTTGACTGCTATCCTCGAAATGCTCCAAGTGAACAACACGCTCGAGAGTCTTCAGCTACGTCTTTCGCCGGCACTGTACGCCGATTTCGCGCCGGAGCTTTTGAAATTTCACAAACAAAGCCTCCTGGTAGTGAAAACCCCATTGGCGCTATCGAGTCGACTGGCGTTCCTGAGCGTGATCCGTTCGATGAGCAATCCTTCTTCCAGCAACAGCTCAAGTGCTGACCATGACGCGCCCTTGTGCAAGAAGGCGCGAGTGACAGCAAGCGTCGATCTCCAGCGCCTCGACAACGACGTGATCTCCTTGATTTTCCACTTCGCAGCCGAGCGCCCGATCCGCGAAATCGTTCTTCGAAGTTTGTGATTAGAGAGCTGCATCAATACAAAAGCACCGCGGAAGCAAGTTGCGCTGGCTGTGCCAGTGATAGCGGATACGAACGTGATCGTTACGTGGCCGACTGGTAAACCATATTCGAGCAGTGCGCAACACACAACATCCGTACGTCAGGTATTCACGCGCAATCTAGTCCTTCGTCAACTGTGCTGTATGTTGATCGATCTGGGTGCAGTCGTACCTCGCAACAATGACCTTCAAGGAAAGAAGGCATCGAGCACAAACAGGCAACAGAGCCCTAGCGTCCGTACTTCAACCAGATCAACCGCCTCTTCTTTGGCGACTCGGATTCACAGTTGTGGTGTTGCATCGATAACCTGGAGCAGGGTGCAACACCGTTGCTGACGAAGCTACTAGCTCTAGATGTGCAGTTCACTGACAAAATCGACATCGGCGGCTACTCGGCGCTAGGGAGACTGCCATTTTCAGAGCTCGGACCAGTTCTTCATGCGATCACGGATGGATCTGCACCATGACCATTGAAAAGTTCTCTAGCGAGGACTCGACTATCAGCTTTTCGAGCCTGACTTTACAAGTGCGCTCTGGGTCGACGATGATATAGATGTGATCATGAAAATGCTGGAAGCGAAGAATCCGTCAAAGCATCTGCTTGATGTTGACAATCTCCTACATTCTAATGTTTCGCTCCGTGATGAACCTAACAGCCTAGTCGGTGAACGACAAGGCGAATTGAATGGCGTCAATGGCATTAATCGTGATGCCGATGACGAAGAAGATCCTGCCTTTGCTTTTCTAAAGGCGGAACATTGATTTCGATGGCGCCGATTGACGATGAGGGTCAGATGGAGTCGAGTGAAAACTCGGTCGTGCTAAAGCATAACAGTCTCTTCCGCGTGATGAGAG
>JAADXK010001167.1:0-10631 GCA_023337805.1 Globisporangium barbulae | reverse complement strand
CTCCATCGTATGTGCGTATATCACGCGCGTGGTACCTCACTCGCGCGTCTCGCACGCTCGGCACTGTCGGCATGTCTAAACCCTGCTGAGCTTGTGGCACTTCGTATCGCATCGCTTTTTCATTCTCGAGCAAAAACGGGAATTGCCCACACGGTGTGGTCCACATTTGTTTAGGGCATTTATGCTCTAAATAAATGTGAACCACACTGTGAGACACTTTAAACATGTAAAAAGCGTGCTAATAGGCAAATTCCAGGTGCCTTTAGGGGCACCCTTTAGCCAGGTACCTTTTAACCAGATCTGGATACTACAAAATTATTTCGACACCAGTTGCAGACATTCTTAACAAACTCGGTGAGAATCAGTAGTCAAAAAGTTGGGAATAGTAAAAATGGTAAGAAGTGAGAATAGGACAAATCAACGAGAACAGGACAAGGGATCAGAAATAGGTCATTTGGGAATAGAACAATAGGACATGTGACGTGTGGTGTGACGTGGTGACGTGTGACGTGTGGTGAGTGGTGACGAAGCGTCTGGTCTGCTTGGTGGGTGATCTGGTTTCACACACGTTGAATCTCCCCCTCGTCAGCAGCTCAACGCGACGCATCATGACGCTCTCGGTCGCGACGGCGCGCGCGCAGCTGGAAAAGCAACTCCCATCCCCTTCCTCGTCCTCCGCCACCATCGGCACGGTCACCATCTGCGGCGGCGGCAACGGCGCGCACGTGGCGGCCGCGTACCTGGCGTCCAAGGGCGTGCGCGTGCAGGTGCTCACGCGCCAGCCGCACAAGTGGGGCGACCGCATCGAGGTCACAACGCATGGCAGCAGCTGGGAGAGCAAGGGCACGATCGTCGGCGCGCTACAGCTCGTCTCGAAGCATGCAAAGCACGTGATCCCGCAGTCGGACGTGATCATCGTCGCCGCACCGGCGAACGCGCACCCGGACATCCTCGCGTCCGTCGCGCCGTACTTGAAGAAGGGTGTGGCGCTCGGCGCGCTCTTTGCGCAGGGCGGCTTCGACTGGGCGGCCAAGAAGGCGCTCGGCGACAAGCTTGCGGACGTTGAGATCGTACGTTTTCTCTCTGTTGCTGCTGCAGCTGTATAAGTGAGTGTCTGTGTGCTAACTCTATGGTTGTCGAATGTATAGCTTTTCGGCCTCCAGAACATCCCGTGGATCTGCAAGGCCTACGAATACGGGTGCGTGCCCATGTGCGTGCTATAGTATAGGGATGCCAATGACTGGTGTATTGATCCTGTGGCTCGTGTGACGTGTACAGCCACAAGGCGCGCATCATCGGGCCGAAGAAGCGCCTCTACGTGGCGTGCTACCCCGTGGAGAAGAAGCAAACCGCGGCAAAGCTCATGGAGTCACTCTTCGACATCCCGTGCGACACGGTGGCCAACTTCCTCAACCTCACGCTCACGCCGTCCAACCAGATCATCCACCCGGCGCGCTACTACGCCATCTTCCGCGACTGGGATGGCAAGCGCGCTTACACGCTCGCCGAACTCGAGCAGCGCCGTGGCATGACGCTCTGTACGTCCGTGTCTTTTCCGCCATACGTTTTTTGCTTGCTTTGCTTCGTCTCTAACTCACTTGTGATTGCCTTGTTTTCTCTCATTATCAGACGCGGACTTTGACGAGTTCTCGGCCGAGCAGCTCTCAATGCTCGACAATGAGCTGCAGCAGGTGAAGCTGGCGCTGCTGCAGCGCTTCCCAGCGCTCGACCTCTCGGACGTGCTGCCCATGGGCGAGCGCGTGGTGAAGCAGTACGGCGAGGACGTGGCCGACCGCTCGTCGCTGCGCCAGATCTTTGCGACGAACCTCGGGTACGCCGGCTGCGCCACGCCGCTCACGGAGGTGGCACCGGGGCAGTTCCACCCGGCAGTCAATTCGCGCCTGTTCTGGGAGGACGTGCCCTACGGCCTCTGCATCCTCAAGAACATGGCCGAGATGCTCGGCAACTTCCCCACGCCGCGCATCGACTTCATGATCCGGTGGCACCAGCAGCACATGGGCGTGACGTTCCTCAACGCCGACGGCCAGCTCAACGCGCAGGAGCTCTGGCGCACGGGCGCGCCCAACAAGTACGGCATCCACTCGCTCGAGGATCTCGTGGCTACGTCGCTGCCGTCCGAGATGCGCGGCTACCGCCACCCGCGCTCGCGCATGTAAGTGACCTAGCAAGCCAAGAGCTACGATGCTCTGGGGCTCTGATCTGTATATAAGGAGAGAGCTAGCGAAGTGTACGAAGAGTCACATAGTGACGTCAAAAGAAACACAATGAAGCCACCAACAATGGGTGGATGTGAATTTGCATTGTAATGATGCATTGGGTCCTTGTTGGCTGCTCAGCATGGCCGCTCATAAGCCGGCGCCGCAGCTCTGGAACGTGGGCACGTACTGCTGGATGAGCACGTGGGCGTCGTCCTTGCCATAGGCCTCGAGGGTCTCGAGCGCGTCGGCCACCAGGCGCTTGGTCTGCTCGTCGCCCGTGCCCAGGTGCTTGTCCTGCAGGATGTTGCAGAGCGGCAGGATCGCGCGGTAGTAGTCGCCCAGTGCCTCGCCCACGCCGTCGCAGACCGCGAGCTGCTGCAGCACGAGCAGCACGCGGTGCACGACGTCCTTGTCGCGCGTGCTCAGCGCGCTCTTGAGCTGGTTCATGGCCTGCGGCAGCGCTCGAAACACGCGCGCGTCGCCTCGACCCGCCTCGAGCAGTCCCATTGTGGCCTCGAACGCGAACGACGGATACGGCTCGAGCGATTCCTGCAGACCGCTCAGGCAGATGGGCAGCAGGTGCGCAAAGTCGAGCTGCTCGACGCTCGAGGTCCACGTGACGCGGCGCGCGCCGTGGCGGGTTGTGATGGCCAGTGGCAGCTCGTTCTGCTCCAGGTACTGGCGGAACTCGCTGATCTTGGGCTGCTTGGCGCGGCCCGAGGACGTCCCTGGTCTGGAAGCTGAGGCTGGGGCGGCTGTGCTGTGCGTGGGGTTGTCGAGCGACAGCACCTGCGCGTCTCCCTGCATGCGGCTCCTGGACATGTCTGCTTGTTGTACCAAGTGTTGCTGCTGGAGAATAGTGCTGATGCTGGTTAAAATGAGCTCATGGGGCGTAACGAATAATACGAGTTGACTCTATCTATTGAAACTTGGGCTGCTGGTGGCTGGCTGGCTACTGGAAGAGACTTGAAATGCTGTGAAACGCCACTTGGCGGATTGCGTCCACTTGCTTCTTCGCGGCCTTCTCCGTGTGGCAGTTCACCTATTGAAACCATATACGTCACATTTGAAGTCAGCTCTCTGTCAACTTCAGACAACAGACAGCAGCACCACAAGACCTACCGTGGGGATGATCACGTGCGGATTCGTCTTCTGGATGAACTCGGTGAGCTCCGCGAAGCTCGAGTGCTCGCTGTAGGGCACGCCGTAGATGCGGATGGTGCCCGACGAGTCCGTGCGGCACGTGGACAGTGATGCGCTCGACTTGCTGAATGTCCAGCCCGTAGGGCGAATGGCCACAATCTCCCGGAAGCGCAGCCGGTGCTTGGCCAGCAGCGCCGTCAGGTGCTCCATCTTGAGGTCCTGCATGGGTACCACGTGCAGGCTATTGGACAGAGACCAACCACAGAGTTCGTCAGTTCATACAGTATATCGGATGGTCTACATCGTAAGCTTGTCGACTCACTTGGTGGCGCTCGTCTCAGTCGTGATGAGCTTCATCTGGCTCTCGGGCCAGCCAAAGGTACGGATGAACTTGAGCTTAGCCTTGGACACGCACACCTTGCGGCCGTGCTTGGCCGCGACTTCCATGAAGAGCCGCTCCTTGCCGATCGAGTACGAGCCAAACAAATAGAGGATCTTGTCGCTCAGTGAGTGCTTGGCCACGAGCTCGAGCGCGTGGTCAATCGCCGTCTGCTGCGTCGGAAACATGTACTTTGGGTCGGCGTACGTCGTGTCCAAGTAGATCCCGTCCAGGCGGCTGGACCCCGAGCCGGACGAGCCGAAGCCTGAGGACGATGGGATGTAGCTCTGCAGCGGGCCGTAGCTGAGCATCTTTGGGTGGTAGCGGAAGTCACCCGTGTGCAGATACGCCTGGCCGTTCTTGAGTCTGAAGAGGATGATCGCGGCCCCCGGGCAGTGGTTGGCGTCCATGAGTGTCACCTGCACGTCGTGGAGCGTCACAGGCGTGTTCATGGGCAGCGGGTGCACCCACTTGGCGTCAATACGCAGCTCCTGCACCACGAGCGCCGCCGTGATCTGGTTGCAGTAGATGATGCCGCAATCAAAGCTCTATAAACATCCATCCACACAGACATGTTGACTTCGTGACCAAGAGCTACAGAGATAACTATCGAGACCATACCTTTTCCAGACCGATGTAGTGGTCCGAGTGGAAGTGCGTGAGGAAGTAGACGGACGACAGCGCCTTGCTCGCGTACTTGAAGCCGTCGACGATGAACGATGGCTGCGTGCCGCGGATGCGCTTAAAGTCCGGACACGGGCGCGTTCGCGAGTCACCCGAGGAGGAGCCCCAGGACGAGCGAGACGGAGCTGAGGCTCCACCGCGACCGAGCTTCCGCTTCTTGACAAATCCCTGGTTCGTCTGCTGCTGCTGGGGGTTATTCGATCGGAAGGAGCTGCTGTTGGCTCCTGAGCTGCTGGCGAATGAAGCGGAGGAAAGCACGGCCTGGGTCCTGGAGCTCTTCATGAGCACGTCAAAGGCGTTCGAGACCACTTGGCCCACGCGACCTGCGATGGTGATGACCCATACATCAGAATTGGTATAATGCTAGCCAAGACAGATGAGAGAACGCAGCGAGTGCAGCGTACCTATGGTGCTGGAGAGAACCGACGACGACGACGACGACGACGCTCGCATCATGACTGCGAATGCGTTGGTCGACGACGCATCGCTGCTCTCCTGTGCTTCTGCTACCGCTGTTGCCGAATCGGCGTCAATATCAGAGGTGATCTCAACCACGTGCTCTGCTTCTGTGGTCGATAACTGGCCTTGGTGGTGTTCTTGCTGCTGCAACGCTGCCATGTCGCTCGGACGCACGCCGAAGCGCTGTCCGCACTGCTTCACGTGGCGGATCCGCGCCGTCAGATCCTTCTGCGAGAGGTCCACGCCGCAGATCATGCAGCTGTACGCGTCCTTGTCTTTCTGTGCTGCGCTTGGAACTGACGCAGCACCATCCGTGGCTTGTACACGCGCTTCTCCTGTAGTCCGTGCGTCTATCCCACTCGCGCCTCCATTGCTGCACATTCGGTCGAGACACATGTTGACGTGCGCCATGCGTCGCTGCTCGTTGTAGTCCGTGAGCTCCTTGCCGCACGTCGGGCACTCGTACTTGCTGTGTCTGCTCGTCGCCGCGTCCAGACACGCGTTCATGTGCACGACGCGGTCCTGGATGCTCCAGAGCGACAGGTTGATGGAGCACACGGCGCAGAGCACGCGCTCGTCTATCACTATAGCATCTCTGCTCGTAGGCACAGCTGGTGCCGAGTCGTCGTTAGCCGCCGTCGCGACCTGCGTGGGGGCGAGCCAGTCGTCTTCGTCCTCATCATGAACTTCGGACGCCATCTTTTGGATTGGCGCCATTTTTTTTGTTTGGACTTGCGGCCATTTTGATTGGCTAAAACCAGGGTTTTGCATCCAAAATGTGCTCTTCAACCTGAAAATGCAGATTGCATGACAAGCATATCTCTTTGAATGACGGCCACACACACATGTCCACATGCTTTCGTATTTCTCTTGATATGCTTCATTGTTGCTCATTGCGTCCACAACCCCTTCTCCATCGTCTACATGAGCAGGACCTGCGCCTGCTGGTGGGTCTCGGCCGTGATGCGCAGCGCAAAGAGCTCCTGGAACTCGTCGGGCGAGAGCGCCAGCGCAATGGCCTTGTCGATCTGCTCGAGTGCGCGCGGGTAGTCCTGCATGGCCATATACACCTGCGCCAGGTGGCAGTAGGCGAACTTGGAGCGTGGGCAGCGCTGCACGGCCGTCTCGAACAGATCGAGCGCCGCGTGGCCGTACTCGCTGCCCTTGGACACCATGAGGTTGCCCTGGTTGATGTATGCCATCGGATACGTCGGGTCGAGCTCAATCGCCTTCTCGAACATGGCTTGCACGGCGTCAAAGTCGATCCCGGACCCAGGCACCTGCAGCAGCTGCATGTACGTCTCGCCCAGGTAGTTGTACACCTCGGGCACATCCGGCGTGATCACCGTCGCGGTCTTGAGGTACTCGACCGCCTGCTCAAAGTTGCCCGTGCGCGCGTGTGTGACGCCCAGCTGAATGTACGCCATGGCGAAGTCCGACGCGATCGCGATGCAGTGCTCCAGGTCCTTGAGCGCGAGCGCAATGGCCTCCTTGGCGTTGCTGCCGTCGGCCGCGATGTCGATCGAGTGCAGCTGGCCGCGGTGGAAGAACGCCGTGGAGCACTCGGGCTTCTCTCCCAGTGCCTTCTCGAACCACTGCAGCGCCTGCTTCATATCCTTCTGATCGAAGCTCAGGCCGCCCATGCGGATCTTCGCGAAAATCGACTGCGGCTTGACGGCCAGCGCGTGCTCAAAGCACGTTTTCGCGACCTCAAAGTCGCCGCGCAGGTGGTAAAACGTGCCGCTCTCGATCTGCGCTGTGTAGAACGCGACGTCGCCCTTCTGCACGAGCGCGAGCGCGGCGTCAAAGTCCTTGGACGCGTTGTCGTAGTCGCGCTCCTTCTTGTACGCCAATGCGCGCTTCGTGAGCAGCTCGCCGCGCTTCTCACGCACGTCGGCGCTGTCGCCGAGTGCGTTGAGCTCCGACGTGTACTCAACGCTCGTCTTGTCCGCCACGATATCGTTCTCGTCGTCCGATGGGTGGAACGACGAGTAGTAGGACGTGATGAAGAACTGGTCCGGCAGGAAGCGCTCAGCATTCTTTGTCTTCTGCTGCACCGCCTGTTCGATCTCCTGCGTCGTGATCTCCGTGTGGATGCGGCTGATCTCGAGCGCAAGCTGCTCATCGATCTGCTCCTGCTTCTCCTCCGAGATCACCAGTAAGCACACGTAGTCCACGAGCGCGCTGCCGAGCTGGCCAAGCGCAGCCTTGGCCTTGGCGCGGCGCAGGTACGACTTTGGGTGGCGCTTGTCCAGCAGCAGTGCGCTGGAGCAGTCGTTGATGACACTCTCGTAGTCCTGCAGTCTCTCGTAGGCGGCGGCGCGGTTCGAGAACATCACCTTCAAGTTGCGCTGGTCGACCGGCACTGCAGCCTCGCAGAGGCGGATCGCGTGCGAGTAGAGCTCCACGGCTTCTTTGAACGCGCCCGCCTTGTACTTCTTCGTCGCGGCCGTGGCTTCGTCCTGGCCGACGTTCACCGGCGCTGCTGCTACGGGCGTAGCGTCACCAGTGGCATTGGCTTTCTTCTGTGGGAGCGGCGTGGACTCGGGCTCTTTCTTCGGCTTCTTGGGCAAGTCGTGCGGCGCGGCGGCATCCTTCGGCGGCGCGGGGTCCACGACGCTCGCCTGCTTGGATTGCTGCTGCAGCTTGTGCTGCTGGGCGCCCAGCTGCTGCTGCTGCTTCTTGCGGTAGACGCCGTAGAGCAGGAAGGCGCCGATGGTCGTGAGCGACGTGAGCACGGCGAGCTGCACGAGCGCGCGCTGGTCCGTCGTCATCTTGTCTGCGGTTGTTGCTTTTATGATACGCCTTCTTTCAGAACCTCACGTTGACAACAGCACACTGCAGCAGCGTATCTCTCTCGCGCAATCTGAATAGTAGCCTCCGTTTTGGTACTATTTTCCCTCCAATTCAACAACTGAGCTTGCATTATATTGATAACCGAACCAAACGTTGCAGCTTGGCAACTTTTGCAGCTTAACGTAATTACACCTTTTTACACCTCGTAGAGCTGCTCGTGCCAGCCAACCGGCAAGGTGGTTGGAGCGAATGGCTGGAAGGCATGAAGCGTGACGCTCGCGGCGCTTCGCTCGCTGCGCCATGGGCTCAATCAAAATCCCATTCGAGCAGTGATCCATCGGTCGTGAGCTTTCTCCCATCCACCACCAATTTCCAAGAACCATCATGTCTGACGCCGCCGTGAACCCGAAGGCCTACCCGCTCGCGGACGCCAAGCTCACCGTGTCGATCCTCGACCTCGTGCAGCAGGCCACCAACTACAAGCAGATCAAGAAGGGCGCCAACGAGGCCACCAAGACGCTGAACCGCGGCATCTCGGAGTTCATCGTCATGGCCGCCGACACGGAGCCACTCGAGATCCTGCTCCATCTGCCTTTGCTCTGCGAAGACAAGAATGTACCATACGTGTTCGTTCCGTCCAAGGTCGCTCTCGGCCGCGCCTGCGGCGTCTCGCGCCCGGTGATCGCCGCCTCGATCACCTCGAACGACGCCTCGCAGCTCGGACCACAGATCCAGAGCATGCGTGAACAGATCGAGCAACTCCTAATTTAAGCAGCGCCGAACGTGACCTTCCCACGCGGCCTATTGATTAGCAGCCTCATGCAGCAACCAGTCCAAGCGGCAGTCGAATTCGTGAGCTAGACAATTGGTAGCTTGGCAAGATGCACACCCGTGCATCTTGGCAATTAATGACTCGATAATTTACAACCTGCGCTTCGCGACACCATCCATACCGATGCCTTTAATTGCTGGTTAGCATTGCGAATGGGTACGAATGAACGTCTTGTTATTCACATGAAGCAAACGGTCAGTGGCTCATCAACCCTATTGATGGTCTATCCAAATGTGTATGCACTGTAGCACCGTGTATCGTTTCTCTACTTTGACTCGGACGACGAGGCGTCCATGAGCACGTACTCACGCGTGCTCTCGCCGAACTTGAGCACATCCTTCACGCGCAGCTCGATGTAGCGCGAACCCTCAATCTTCTCGCCGTTGAGCACCGTGCCGTTCGTGCTGTCGAGGTCCATGATGTATGGCCGCACCTCGTTCTCGAAGCTCAGGCCGTCTTTGCTGGGCTTCTGGAAAAGTCGGTACTGCAGCACAGCGTGCTGCTTGGAGCACGACTGGTGCTCCGTGAGGATGTCGGCGACGGCCTTGTCGCGCCCCACGAGGAACGCGCTCTTGCGGTGCACGTGCAGCGTGGCTGTGAATCATAAAGCGCACCATATACGAGTACCAGTGAGAATACAGAAGCTGATTATAATGCGATACAAGTTGCAGCACGTACAGATGAGCTCGTCGCCTTTGAACACGTAGAGTCTGTAGCGCTTCTGCGGCGCGCGCGCCTCTGGCGGCTCCGACCACTTCATGACCACGCCATTCTGCACATTGCCTGTCGTGCGGTCCTTCGCGAGTGCGCCACTAAGACCGAAGTTCGGCTTCTCCACGGGCTCAACGGGCTTGTCGGGATCTTGCTCTTCTTCATCCTCTTGCTTGCCCCATCTGTCCATTCATCCATTCCGACACCCACGACAATCGTCAGCAAATGATCCACCAGCACCTTTGATACAGCATGCAACGTTCTTACTGGACGAGATGCGTGAAGTCCTTGGCCTTCTTCTCTTGATTAGCTCCATCGTGAGTGGGTGGAGGCGACACCGATCGCGAGCGTCGCCGCTGAGCACCTCTAGCGAACGGCGCCTTGCGTTTCGTGTTGTAGCTCTTGGCGCCGTCGTCGTCGTTTCCACGCGGGTTCGAGCGCGAGCGGCCGCGTGGCTGCTGCTGCTGCGACCAGCGGCTCCTGCTTCGGTCGCGCGGCGGGGACCTCCCACCGGAAGAGCGTCGTGATGGTGGGGACGCGGACCTGGAGCGCGAGCGCGAGCGGCGGAGGCGCGGCATTCTGTTGTCTTTTCGTTTGGCTTTGATGCAACGACTGATCGTCGAAAAACAATGCGCTGTCAGCAACAATGTCAGAAATGTCGAAATTCGACTTGTGGAGTATCAATTTCGGCATTGTTGACAGATCGACGTGTGATAGTGACGAAGCGCGTTCGTTCGCTACACCCCTGGTCAAAATTATAAAACCACCCACGTTTTCCTTCATAACAAAAAACGGTTGCGAATTGTGAGCTGCTGTTTGGATATGTAGTCTGCGCGATATTGCAGAGTAGGAGGCATGCTCAATCATCCTCGATTTCGCAATTTGAAGGGGGGCTCCGATACAAATATGCCATTTGGGGACGTGGTCAAAATTATACTACCACCGCAGACATACAAAAAACAAGATAAAAATGTACGCAAGAGTGATGGTCCTGCAAAATTGTATGACGCTGTGGCAATTGGCAAGCTATGGGGAGAGGAAGAGAACTGACCGACGAAGAGCGAGGAAGAATCCGAGGTCTACACAAGGCGGGCGTCGCCATCCGCGCGATCGCGAGAAAGATGAAGCGCCCGCCAACATGTGTGCGCAACGCACTGCAGCCGCAGCAACCGACGAATACGAGCACGCGCGGCAGAAAGACGCTGCTCACCACCAAGGATGTGCGCCGTCTCCTGCGAGCAGCGGCGACGGGCGAGTACACTGCTGCCCAGCTGAAGGACGCGCTCAACTTCAGCGTGTCGGCACGAACCATTCGTCGTGTCCTTTCTGGTGTAGACTGGCTGGTCTACACCAAAATGGACAGCACGCTGCCGCTGACTCCAGCGCATAAGCAAGCGCGTCAAAGCTG
>JAADXK010001166.1:0-10640 GCA_023337805.1 Globisporangium barbulae | reverse complement strand
TGGGTAGCTTGTATCTCGCCGAGCAGCCATCAACCGGACAGCAATACTCCCCATTCACTTGGAGGGCTTGCGGTGCATTCATCTTAGCAAAAATGGTGACTTTGTGTTGTCGCTTTTGCCGTCAGCAAAAAAGGTGACTGGGAATATCCGATGATTTGACAGCAAAGTCACAATTTGTTCTAAAAATATCCGTGGTCTATTTTGGGTATTTAAATCTTTCTGTGGCCTATATTTGTCCTTCTTCCAACTATTTTTATAGTGCTCAATTAATGATTGTCAAAATATCTAAAAAATTACATTTGAAACCCTGTTTTGTCAGCGAAACATCTTCCAACCTTGTATTTTGCACCCTGTTTTGTCAAAAAAGAATTACAACAAATCAAGACAACAGAACAAATGAAATCAGAACCGATATGAAATTGCAGCCACGAGGAACGAACGACGATTGCGATGCGATCCGCGGATAACGAAAAGTTAATGCAACCCGCGCAGCGTTACCTTTCCACGAGACCCTGCGTTACATTGTTTCTCTGGTCAGTCCTACCCGTAGTCGGTCGCTAGGGTGCTGCCGTACAAGTGTGCTGGATCTTGTGTGAGATGCGTTTCTTTCTAATCGCGAGTGGCTGGTCGGTATTCCCTTTCTTCTCTCAATGGCTGATTTTTTGCGCAGTGACCACTAGCTTCAAAGTATAAGTGTAGCCCTGCATTCATTAATCATTCGTGTGGCGGCAGTCAGTGTCCCCCTTTGGCCAGTGGGTACACTTAGTCTCTTATTCATCACTGAACGCACGACCATAAAACTCGACCCCACTTTGTGGTCCCAACCCGTTGGATCCAACAACGCTTATTGCGCGCCCGCCGCCATCAGCAGTCAGTCAGTAGAAGATTTTCTCCGATCTGTTTAACAAGGTCAGCCAGCAGCCACAGACGGCAGCGGCTCAGTATACGGCATGGGCTCCACTAGCCTCGCGCTCCTCACAGCGGTGCTCGCCCTAGCGATCACGCCGAGCGTCCTCGTGCTCGGCCAGACGCGTCCACTCGTACCAGCGAAGACGCTCTCAACATCCTGCCCATCGAGAGTGTGCGAGTCCGACAGCTCTGTCTCAGCAGCGCATCCAAGTGCCGATGCATCACTGCGATCAATGACTTGATGCTGAACTTCATGGTGACATTCGACCGCACGACGAGCGTGGAGCTCGCGGTCCGCTCAGTGACGCCGTACTACGAGAGCGTCATCGACGCCACGGACACGACCACGTACGCCCCCGTGAGCAACGACAACCTCACCACGATCGACCAGTTGACAAGAAGCTTTTGTGGCTCTTAATATGTCGTTGTTGTTCCCAGAAATATCCATGGCGGCAGCAGCCTGATAGCCATCTCGAAAGGCATCGTAGCGAACGTGGACATTGCCGGCAACTTCCTCTCACTGATGCTCAAGTCCGTCTTCACCGTCAGCCTCGTGAACCTCAACCTGAAGAGCTCCATCGACGCGCTCACCAAGGGTTTTCCGGTCAACATGATGAATCTCGACCTCTCGAACACGCTCATCACGGAGTTTCCGGCGGCGCTCACCGAGTTGGGCTACCTCAAGTCCATGTAAGTGCGCGAGTATATTCGAATGCTTATCGACTGGCCTCCATGATCTGACTGGATCGAGTTCTCGTATTTATCCCACAGCTTGGTGACGTACAACGAGATCACCGAAGTTCCGTCGAGCCTCGCGAGCAGCGCATTGCAGAACGTCCTCTATCTGTAAGTAAGACGCATTGCGACTCTAGTTCTGCGTAGATTATGACGAGTTTGTGGGACTGACAACCTTCATTATGCTTGTCCTGATGCTACAAAGATTTGTCGGTCAACAAGATCTCGAGCTTCACTATATACTCTCCGAACCTCCTCACCCTGTGCGTCCGCTCCTCGATCTTATAGCATTCCTTGGCGAGCTATTTAGTTCGAAACGGAGGCTGACTTTGGGCTATATCACCTTGTCCTGCTCGTAGAAACCTCGCGCATAACCAGCTCTCGGGCGTCCCAGCGGCCGTCCCGCTGCACAAGACCCTCCGCACGCTATACGTGGGGAGACTCTAGATCTGAAGATGGCGACGCCAAGCTTGTTCTACTTGGTGGACTCACGCACTCTCTCTCTATGCCATGGTACTAGGCACCTTGCTGGGAACACGATCCTGACCTTCAGCCAGGCGCACGCAGTAGAAGCGCTCAATCGACTGTGAGTCGCACATGGGTCCGAAGTCTACGCGTTGGAGCAGTGCATAGACTCACCCGTTGTTGATGATGTGTGTGATCTCATGGTGTCGTTCGCAGGACGCTGTTCGGCAACCACTTGAGCAGCTTTGACGCCTACATGCCGAGCCTCGACTACCTGTACGTTGTCATGATGTCCACATATTGTGGACACTTTGCTAACCAGCGTCCTGTGAACGATATGAATTTGCTTTGTGGGATAAATCGATAGGGATCTGGCAAACAGCACGCTCAAGACATTCCCAAGCGCGATTTTCAAGCACGCATTGCTGTCGACACTGTGATGCTTGTGCATTACTCTGTCTCGTATAGTTGGACGAAGCTCCTGGAAGAGATGGACACTTGGAGCTAATCATATCAGCACATGTCCATATGTTGTTGTCACTGTGTCTGTGATTGTTTGTGTAGAGCAATCTCGCAGAACCCGCTGATGAAGGACATTGCGTTCACGAACGAACAGGCAAACTTTCTCTTCACGCTCACCAAGTTCGTCATCGACAAGACGAGTCTGCGCTCCAGTTGCGCCACGTCGCAGCAGTTTGAGCTCAAAACGTTCGACTACACGATCTGCATCGTCGACAGCACCGCCGTCGATCTCGATGTGATCAAGAAACCTCGCGCCATATCTCCTACTACTTCGACGATCACGGCCGACTCGAGCGACGGCATCACGATCCCTCCTGATACGCCCATAGTCACGGACGTGCCTGTAATCCCCGGTGCGAACAGCAGCCCACCCTCGAAGACACCTTCGAGTAGCAGCACGACAGATACGATAGACACAACGAGCACGAACAAGAAGGCGTCCTCCAACATGCTGTCGACCACCATTGGCTGTGGCACCGGCGGACTCGTACTGGTGCTTGTCATCGTCTTCTGTCTCTGTAAGACGAGGAAGCGCAAGGGCAAGCAGACGACGGAGTCCATTATGGTTAGCACCACGGCCGGAGAGAGCACGTTCAACGGTGTCAGCACGCCGATGCCCATACCTGCGCCTGCGTATACGCCTGCACCCGCACCTGCATACCCTACCCAGGCGATCTCGCTCTGGAACGATCCGGACCTGCTCTCACTCAAGGTGAGCGTGGACGACATCAAGGGCGTCAAGAAGATCGGCAGCGGCGCCTTCGCCAACGTCTGGCTCGTGCAGTTCCACAACTTGTAGCCCATGGCGTCCAAGCGCCTGTGTGAGAGCGACAGCCGCAGCACTCGCAAGCAGATGCAGGCGTTCATCGACGAGATCAAGCTCATCTCGGCGCTCAAGCACCCAAGCATCGTGGCATTCCAGGGCGCCGCCTGAGTGCGCGAGACGAATCTCCAGACACTCTTCGAGTACATGGACAACGGCGATCTGCACACATGCCTCACCACCCCGCGCGTGCTGCTTTAGTGGAGCGCGGACAAGCTCCAGTTCGCCATCGACGTCGTTGAGGCGCTCGTATATGTGCACTCGTTCATGCCGCCGCTCGTGCACCGCGGCCTTAAGTCATGCAACGTGCTGCTGAACACGGACATGCGCGCCAAGCTGACGGACTTTGGTGTCTCGCGCTACCGCTCTGACCAGAACACGATGACCGCGGGTGTGAGCACGGGCCGGTAGCTCGCGCCCGAGGTCATCGCCAGCAACGGCAGCTGTGGGCCGGCGGCCGACATGTTCTCCTTCGGCGTGTTACTCTCGGAGCTCGACAGCCACGAGATCCCGTACAAGGGCGCGTGCAACGCCATGGGCGCCAAACTCGCGGATGTAGTACTACTACAGCTCATCTCCACGGGCGACCTCACGCCGCGCATGAGCAAAGGCTGTCCGAGCAAGGTGGCTGAGATGGCGAACGGCTGCTTTGCGTTTCAACCCGAGCAGCGGCCCACTGCCGCCGAGATCGCTTACTTGATGCGCACGTTCCAAAAGTCGGTCAAGAGCTTTTACATTTGAGTGAGAGGAATGGAAGAAGCCAAGTGTCGGTCGGTATGAGGGAGGCATAATGGACTCTCTTACCTATTGCTTACAATTGAAGAAGATTTGGCTTTGAGTATGACAGATGCAAGACATTGATGGTCAGTTGTATCTCTCCTAGGGCGACAGATCCTATTCCCCTAGCGTATCATGGATCGAGCTTTTGTCTCCTTCGATAGACGTTATGACAGATGCCGCCGAAACAACCGAGAACGTCCACATTGGTATCTTCGAGCGTTACGTAATGGTGATGAGGAAATTTCCAGGTTAGAGTAGTGTCCAACTTGAGAAGACGAATGGATATTAGCGCTGATTCAGGAAACGAACGGTCTCAAGTGAGATAAAAACTGGGGTTGATATTGAATGTTATACGTGGGGACTGACGATGTAGCTGGCTATTGTCCGCACGCGACGCCTGGACATAGAGGAAGGAACGCAACGTGTGCGTGCGCTTGGTGGTGATAGCTGACTTGCTGCTGACAGATACTTGGTGGTAGTGGTACGGTGGGGTCGCTTAGGATCTTTTTACAAGTTTGCATCAAGCGTCCATGCTTGAGACGAAACGTTCGCACTTAGACTGACGTGACGTTCGAGCACGACTCGCCGTAGCCCTTGGCGAAGTCCATGACCCAGTAGTTCACGTACGACTGGGTCGCGTTCACGCTGTAGCCTGGACCGATGTGCGTGAAGTTGCCGAGCAGGATCGCCTTGGAGTCATTCGACTGGAGCCACGAGGCGACAAGGTCCTCGGCCTTGGTGAAGCCCGCGCCAATGATCTCGGCCACACCACTCGAGTTGAAGCGCGCCGAGCGGCCGCGCTGCGACGGGTTGAAGCCGTCCTCGCTGATAAAGGTGATGAGGTTTGTCTTGGCCATGTAGCTCGCCTGCGACTGTGCCGTGTTGTGCAGTTTGAAGTTGAGACAGAGCGCTGCGAGTCCGGCATCTGCGCGCTTCGAGTTCACGGCTGTGATGATGCTCTGGCGCACCTCCGGGTTCCCAAAGATGTGCTCCGTGCCGAAGTCCATGTCGGCGTCCGCACCGGCCTCGTCATCATCGTCCAGGTTTTCTCGGACTTCGTTGTCGCCGACCTCAACGTCAGCGTCAGCGCCGATGTCCATGTCATCTGCAGGCTCACCCTCGAACACGACGGTCACGACGCCAGTGTCTGCCTCGTCTGCAACGTCAGCGTCAGCACCAACCTCGGTGGCCTCGTCATCGACTGCAGGCACAGCCTCCCGGTCGAGCTCAGTAACCTCCGCGTCAACTCCGTCTTCCTCGGCGTCGTAGTCCACAACGTCCGCGTCATAGTCCACGACGTCATCAGCCGTAGCAGTGAGCTGATTGTCAATGTCAGCGAACTCGAGCGCCGAAGTCGTCGCCGAGGCGCTCAGCAGCGCCACGAGCGCAAGCGAGACAGTGTACACGATCTTCATGACGTGTGTGTTGTGTGGGGAGGACGGGCTGGCTGGAAGAGCGAGGGCTCGTGGGGGCAAGAAGGCGTATTCGAGACTGAACTGCTCCAGTGCTTGTGAGTAGCTCCTTGGCCTCTCGACAGCAGGTCATTACTTTCGTCCGCTCGCGTCCTCAATCGAGTCCGCTGTTACCACCTACCTCTACTTACTGGGGACCAGGTGTCAAGGTTGGCGTTCTTCGCCTCAAGGAATCGCAGTAAAAGCGTGTAAGGCAAGCGCCAATTCGTTGACGCATCGCGAAACACGTCTGTGTGAGTGATCCCTTGTTGTTGGACGTGGTAGGTAGAGTAGGGGCCGCCGGAGGCGAAGGGTCCCACGTTCACCTTGCGTGCACGCACCTTCATCACTGCATTGTTGCATCGAGACGAGCAGACGGACGACTAACGCAAGTTCGTCGCTGTGCAGCTTTCAAGTCGCTCTGCTGCCTGCAGCTGGACGTCGCATGTGGCATGCGCACACACACACCGCATCGACGGAGTGTGTTTCGCTGGAGGAAGAGAGTCGGAAGGTGACGCGAAAACAGGTGGTACTTCCACAGGTGTTCCTCCTATATTCGCATACACTCTACCCTGCATAGTAATTTGTAATGTCAACTAAAGGTTATTATGCAAAATCTTGCTACTTAAAAACCGATAAACTTTGATATGCACTTTTTATTGCTGTTGAAGGGTTATTTAAGCTCCGAGGTATGTTGGTGCGCTCGCAGTTTACACTATCAACGAACCGAGTGGCGCAATAGCACAGCAAGCCGAGCTCGCGTAGCTTTCGCCTCGAGACGACGTGGATGAGCTTGTCATTCGTTGCGCTCCACACAACGTCAGAGACTCCAGTTCGGTGCAGATCGTTGTGCTGCTGCCACCATCTCGGACGGACGCTTCAGGATGTCTCGAGAGGTTTGTGTGGAGCTTGTCCATCTCGCCGAGACGAACCAAAGCAATGTGGACAAGTGGACCAATAGAGCGAACTACAATGACACGTGATTGTTGAATTGGACGGTACGCTTACAAACCGAAGGCTGTGGTGGTTTCTGACAGATACACATACAACGTACTGTACGGTAGTGGCGGTTGGTTTCTTAAACGCGGAGACGCGATCTCAGCGAGCAGGTGTCCTTCCCAGTTGGTCGTCAATTGCCCGATCTTGGATGGACACTTGGAAAGGCGACGTTCAGCCAGTGAGCTGGCTTAGGCCGCGAGACCGGAGCACGCCTCGCCAAAGCCGTACGAAAAGTCCACGACCCAGTAATTCTTGTACTGCTGCTTCTCGTTCACGGTGTAGCCCGGGCCGATATGCGTGTAATTGCCCAGCACGATGGCCTTCGAGTCCTCCGACTGCATCCACGCGTTGATGAGGTCGTCTGGCTTGGTGTAGCCGGCGCCAACGACTTCCGCCACGCCGGTCGAGTTGTAGCGAGCCATGGTGCCGCGGTCTGATGGGCTCGTGCCGTTCTGACCGGTGATCGTGATCGTGTTGGTCTTGGCCATGAAGTTGGCCTGCGACTGCGCCGTGTTCATGAGCTTGTAGTTGAGGCAGATCTGCGGCAGACCGGCTTCCTGACGGCGCTTGTTCACCGTCATGATGATGTTCTGGCGCACTTGTGGGTAGATGAACGAGTGCATGACGGTCAGATCCAGGTCGGCATCTGCACCGACCTCAGCAGTGGCGGCGGCATCGTCGTCCGCACCAACTTCAGCGGTGTTATCAGTGGCATCAGTTTCAGCGTCAGCTCCGACGGTCTCGGCATCGTCCACAGCGTCAGCGTCAGCGCCAACTTCTTCAGCTTCTGGGGATGCTTCACGGTCAGCTTCAGTTACGTCCGTAGAAGCAACATCGTCAACCGCAGCAGCGTCGGCATCAGCTCCGACTTCGTTCACCGCGTCAGTTCTAGTTGTTTCGTCCACTGGGGCAGCATCAGCGTCGGCTCCGACTTCTTCGTCGGCCGTAGGCTCCGCTTCACGGTCGACTTCAGCAACTTCGGTGGTGGTCTCACCTTCAGCTCCGACCTCTTCAACTGTGGCAGTCTCTTCAACAGAAGCAGTGTCGGCGTCGGCGCCGACACTCGCGGCCTCGTACTCAAAGTTGGCATCCGCGGCGGTGCTGTCGAGCGCGGAGACGTCCGCATCCGCGCCGGTCTCGGCCGTTGCGACCAGGTTGGCGTCCAGGTCGATCGCAGTGACGTCCTGCGCCGAGGTGGTCGCCGAGGCGCTCAGCAGCGCCATGAGAACAACTGACACGGTGCACGCGATCTTCATGGCGGAGCTCTTGGGATGCAGATGTGAAGAAGGGCTTGTGGTGGGGAGTGAGCGAATTCGAGAATGGCTCCTCAACTCGGAGCGCGCATAGTACCTACTAGGGACGTCGGCGTGATGCTCCGTCATGTAGCAGCCGTGCAGCTCACAACGTACAACAAACAATCGTGTGGCGAAGAGCTCCAGACGAACTGGGCGTCAACGAATACAGGAGGCGGTCGGTGCATGCAAAACGAACGCTCTTAGCGCCGGAGCAAATGCAGATCCCGCGACATAACTCTCTCACCCAAATGCCTTTACGCTTGTATGTGTACATAAAGACCCCGGTGATTAAAATTTTGGACAAGTCAGCAAATTTGCGGTCCAGCTGCATGGACACCACCCACCCAAGCGTGCTGACGCTGCGAGTTGCTCCGTAAGGCATTGCACTGGCACTCGAGCAGCTCAAAACAACTTGACATTCGGGTCAGGAGCCAGTCAGCTGAGCTCGCCTGCTGTATGGGTGCGGTCGGCCGGTCAGAAAGCAGCAGCACTGAACGAGTCAGCTGGTTGACGCGAAAACAGGTGGTGGCGGCTCTTGCGGCATACCTTTTTGCCCTGCATACCGCGTATAATATTCTATAGAGTAATCACCTGTCCTTATCAAAATAGACTTTGCTCTTCGTGATTCGTATGAGGGTAGTATCGGAAATAAAAAGCTACAAAAATGCTACTGCGAACCGACTTCCTTCCCCACCGCGACTTTACAGTCGGGAAGCTTGCAATGCGAGTGGCTCTCTTGAGCTACTGATGGCAGTCAAGGGCATAGGCGACTCGCTCTCTCTCCATGGCGTCACTTTCGCTTTCGTCTGCATCTCCAGCTCGTAATATACAACAGATAGCAACATGCAGAGCCTCTGGACGGTGCTCGCGGCGGCGCTGCTGCTGCTCAAGTCGTCCTCGGAAGCGGTGTCCGTCGGCGACGGCGAGGGCAACGCAGTCGTGCTGCGCAAGACCCACTACGCCGTGCGCGAGCTGCAGGCCGTCAACTTCCGCAAGGAGCTGCTCGCGGTGGTCAACGCCAAGCGCTCCGAGCAGGGCCTCGCGGCGCTCTGTATCAACAAGTGCGTTTTTGTCTGTGTGTATGTATGCACGACCTTAATGAGCCTAGCTAACGGTATTGCTGCGTGCCTTGTGAATTGACAGCAAGCTCATGGTAGCGGCACAGGTGATGTCGAACGACATGGCGAAGAATAACATTGTGAGCGCCACGGGCTCGGACGGCTCGTCGCCGACGTCGCGCGCCGAGGCACAGAAGTACAACGGCACGTCGGGCGTCGCGGAGCTCGTGGGCGCCGGCTACGAGACCGCCAAGGACGTCATGGACGCCTGGATCAAGTCCTCGGACACGAGCAGCACGATCTACGGCAACTACACGCACCTCGGCCCCGGCTACACGTTCAACAAGAACCAGATGTACTGGAACTACTGGGTGCTCGACTTCTCCACGGCCGCGAACGAGGTCTGCACGGACCTTGCGTAAATGCGTGCGTTTATGGGAGCAGTGAAAATGGGTGTCTCTATGTATGGTAGGCTGTGGAGATCGATAGATGCAGTCGCTGTGAGTGGGTTGGAATATGCTAAGAAACAACAACAACGTCTTGATTCGAATCGTGGTGCTCTCGCTCTCGCACTCTTTCTCATGAATGTGCTTTCACCTTCACGAGCACGAGCTCAATGGCATCACTTGGAGCTCTCCATATCGCCACGGGAAGGTGTGACACCATGCCGAGCGAGTTCCTAGTGACCGTCGGTAAAACGCTTGCTCTTGCTACATTCACGGGAGTATGCGTGACGTCAAGTAGCATGTGGGCGGATCAAGCAAGTTCTGTGTGCCAGCAGCATCCCAACAGCGTGCTGCGATCACTCACAGCGTGCCAATTCATCATTGTCGGTAGGTTGGCGCATCGACCAATTTGGGGAAACCGTTCGTGACGGTTATGAAGAGCAATGACACGGAAGTTTCACGTCGGCCGTTTCGCTTCACGCCAGCGAGTCTTGCCACGAATGCAATGTAGAAACGTGAGCTGCTGGCGCCAAAAACCATGCGAGGTGAAACAGCATAGCGCGAGTCATCGCATTGCAGCGTTTCACGTCACCAGCCATCGGTCATGTAGCCATTACCAATGCGTTGGCACCGCAACCGTGCCTTGTAGCTCTTCAATCGTCCGCTCAGTTCTCAATTTGCAAGCCACTAGTTCAGTCCAGTGAACAGCTCCCAATTCAAGATGGCTACGTTTTGTTCCTTCTCCTCTACGTCAAGTGTGCGCCGCGCTATCGTCATCATCGCTGCTCCACGTGCTTCTTTGTCAGTTCACTATCGCCCAAGAGCAGAAAAGCAACAACCTTCGCGGTCTGCGAGAGACCGCAACGCAGGTAGAGGAAGCCGCGGAGGCCGCGAGCTTCCACATCAGCCTGCTCAACGCCGTCAACGTCGAGCGCACCAAGGCCCAGCTGCCGCCGCTCTGCATGTGCAGGTGAGTCTCATTGTACAGCTGTGCGTATTATCTTCGTGACTGCAATGAGTGCACACGGAGAAATGAAATGTATCGCTCCGCTTTGCTGCCGACTATAGACAGCAAGAATAACCTGAATGCGCTACTGACCGCGCTACGTTTACTGATCGCTCGAGCCTCCCCGCGTAAATGCCATCGGTGGTGGATG
>JAADXK010001165.1:0-10640 GCA_023337805.1 Globisporangium barbulae | reverse complement strand
CCTCGTCGGCACAGTACGACCCGGGAGCTGTGGTGGTTTTGCCTCCGCCTTGTACTGATAAGACTCGAATCAATCCCTTGTTAGAGAAGGGATAGGTTTGATTTTTATTCCGCTTGGAGAGTCTTTTTGCTGATGGCGAGAGATTTTTCAGAGCCTGATTAAGGGGTCTTATTTGGAGGGCAAATAAAGTGAAAGGCACAATATGTATTCACCATTACTGATTCTTGCGGTGTGCATGTGCCTATGTTCACGCTGGAAACTGTAGGAGTTGTCGCTGCTCTGAAGTGAAATCTGTAGTGGGATGCAATGCTGTAATTAGCAGGTCTTAGAGTAACGTAACCGTAATTCTTTGAGGATTATGGTTACGCTACTATAAGCGGCGATATGTTACGCGAATGTTGACCGAATATTTGCCTTATCATCACTGTCGTTGAACATTGTGCGGATGTGAGTGAAGATGGCGAGCGCTGCGATCGACCGACGGCGCGGAGCCGTCGTGGCGCGCGGCATCCTCGTGACGGTGCACGACCTCTACGGAGGCAGAGTGCCGCTTCTGCCGCTCGAGCTCTACTTCCAGCTCTGGCGGAATCACGATGTGCAGCCCTTCCGCTACAGCCCGCGCACACAGGTCCGCTGCTGTCCATGATATTCGCCTGGTCCGATCCAACGGCGGCTTCCTAATGTGCTCATATTGTTTGACTCGTTGTCCGTAGAACCTGGCAACGTCCGGACAAGGTAATGACCTTGCTTCTGTTGCACTCAATTTGTCGTGAGTAACTAATTATACAACGCTCTTGTGCACGCACCAGCTCTCGGCGAATTCCTGCGAAGCCAAAAGCCGCACACGACGGACGAAGCCATCAACTTTGTGACGCACGGATATGGTGCATTGGTGTTGCGGGCGAGTGCTGCTCTCACGTAGTATCTACCTATTATACTGTGCACTGGCTCACTGTACACTCACGTGCATACGATGCACACGGTTAATGATGCTCGCGCTTATAGGAGGCGTTCCGCTACGTAGACTGGAACTACACGAAATCCAAGATCGTGATGCTCGCGCCGCCCAATCGCGGGTACTGTGCATCTCTCTTTCATTCGCATATCCAGCATTTCAAACGACCAGTCAAGGGCTGACCATCGCTGTGGTCGTTCTGGTTATCTGACTGTTGCTACAATACCTTCTTGTCGATCCAGGATTCGATACTACGCGTCCATGAAGAAGCACATTGGGGTCGCAGGCCACGGGGGCGTCGCTGCCGAGGAGCTCGCGACGCTCTCGCCCGAAGATTTAGACCTTCGCCTGGGCAAGCTGCCTCGCCGGTGCTATCCACTCGTGCTCTCCGGGTCGCTCAGTCTCAACCCGTTCAACCAGGCCAACTACCCGAACGACGGCACCGTCATGGTCGAGGAGACCACGCTGCCGGGCGAGTTCCGCCACACGGTAGATGATCTCAATCATTGCGTGCTTTGCGTTTCGCAAATGCTTTAACTGCTGGAATGTGTATGTGCTTGTGAATGTATTGATGCGCAGGTGGTGCCCACTTCGCACTATCTGCTGCCGTCGCACCCGGCGGCTATTTATCTCACGCGCTCGTTCCTCGAGGCTTAGAAAGGAAGAACTCACAAGAGCGACGCGTTTGCAACACGAAGAATCAGACAACATACACACAGCCGCACGAGCGAACCACTGGAAGGATAACAAATACACACGCGCTTGGCGCAATTTTTGAAGATGATGGTGGTGATGGCAGAGCGTTTATTGCTTGCGAGAGCGAGTTTGCTTCATATCTCGAGCGAATTGGGCGAGCCTCTTTTAAATACGACAACGAACAGCAATACAATGACGACTCGCTCGACTAGATGGACAGACGGACACGATAAACATCAATGAGTGTGCTCTTCTGCTGGCATGCGCTGGTTTCTTTTCGTAACGCGCTTGCATGAGTCGCTTTCGGTCGCTTGCGTTCGGTCGCTTGCGTTCGGTCGCTTCAAGGCGCTTCATAAATAAGGAAGGGCATCTCTCTATCAGTGAAAATAGCCGCCTATGAAGCTTGAGAGCGACGTGTCGGGATGCTTGAGCATCAGCACGAGGAGCCCCGCGCCGCCGATCGCGCCGAGTAACACCACGAGCGCCAGCAGGAACCGCAGCAGCAACACCATAAAGATGCCATGTAGGATGTCCTTCGCCTCACCCTTGAAAACCTTCATGGACTTGGGCGCGCCGTTCTCCTGGTGCGCCACGTCGTGGAACTCGTGTTTTAGGTTAACCACGCGCCGGCGCTCACCCGCCGTGAGCAGCTGCTGGTGCAGCGCCATCTTCACCTGCGCCTGGTACTGCGTGGGACCGCGCGCCGCCTCGCTCGGTCGCAGGATTCGCCTCGTGGTCATCGTCGTCGCTGTGGACGACGTCGAGATCGTGTGGGTTGAAGTTGCGAAGCGGACCTGCGGCGCGGACGGCCGCGCTGAGAGCTCGGGTGTCGCGATCATCGTCGGGACGAAAGCGTAAATGCGCTGACTGGTAGAGTTTCGGGCGAGAAGATCCGATCGCACCCACAATAGGATATTCACCACACGCGCGCCTCTGTCTTCGTTTCTCGTCGTCCACCCACAACTGTCTGTGGCAGCTGATTGAAGCCACCGCCGCTACCAGTCGATGATTATGCTCTTTTCTTCACAGAGAAGCTTTTGAACAGAACGACTGCTGGTTCACGAATGAGCGAGTAGTGACCGGAGCTCTCGAGGTGCTTGCTTCCTCTTGTGCGGCGATTGTCGCGAATGACGAGAGCGGAGTGCAAGCGCACATGCGCAAGAAGAAAAGCCAGTCGCGTAAGATGCCGAGTCACTTGGCGAATGTATGGCTGATCGTGCCACGCTGGGCCGATGGATGGACCAAGTTTCAAATAACTCGCTGCGCATCATCAACATCATCCTCCGCTCTCTTTGTATTCTTCCCACCCAATTCCCGCTTTACAAGCAATATAGCCTCTATTAATGAGTAGGTAGTCAAGTACCCACTTTAAAGAGACAATGAAAAATTACATGTAACGTCTACGCGTTTAAAAAAGGTATATGCTAGCCTCAAAGAGTTGAGATGTTGTAGTCTGATTGCGCTGCTTTGACCATGGACGAGGCTCGGAATCCGGATCTCCAGCTCTGCTCAGCATGCACTGCATGGCCACTTAGTCGACACGTTGTTAGCTCCCGCCTCAAAAGAGCGTGCACGACCACACACTTGGTTGGTGCTCTTGATTACAGGAACTGCAAAACGCCACCAAAAAGATCTCATCTCATGAATCAGCTTTTATAGTTTGGCCTTTAGCGACACGACCTTGGCGACGATGACCGTGATGTCGTCGGGCTTGAGGTTGTGGCGCACGGACGCCTTGACCACGTTCGCAGCCGCGTTCTCCAAGTCCTCCGCCACCACGTCCACGAGGCCCGCGACCTCCGAGTGCCAATTTCTTCGCCATGCCACGAGAGGCTGCCAAATAGCAAGTCAGGCACAATAAGAGCAACAACAAATGTCAGCCACTTCGCATTCGTCAAAACGCGAGCTAAACGTGCCAATTGCGACGCGAGTTATTAGCAAAGTAGCTCCATTATACATGACACATGAAGGACTCACCGGCTGGAAGGTTGGCGCGCGCATGAGGTTCGGCGCGAAGTTGTCCCAGACGCCGTCGGTCGCAAGCACGATGATGTCGCCGTCCTGGACTTCAACCTCCCCCGAGTCAGCCTGCAAGAGCACAAACGTCAAACAGATAACAAAAACCTTACGAGCAATATTGTGATCAGTAAAAACGTACGTCTCTTGGGTGGTTTTCGATCGCCCCGTAGCTCTTGAAGCGTGGCGGGATCTTCGCGAGTTGATAAGGAGCTCGTCCGTAGTACTGTGGTCAAGAAGCAAACTGGTCAGTGAGTACAACAACAAGCAACACAATGGACTCAGGCACGGTACATACTTGAAACTTGCTGCGGAAAATAACCACGTTGTCGCGGATGATCACAAAGCCCGAGTCACCGAGGTTCGAGTACTCCAAGATCGGCTTGCCCGCATCTGACTCCTTCACGCGCACGATGCACGCCGTGGTGCTCCCCGCTTCCACGCTCTCGTCCAGGAGGGCTTGCTTGAACGCGTACGCCAGGATGTTCTGCGTCGTGATCTCGATGTTCGCCTCGGCGTTCTTCTTCACGAACGCGTTCGCGTTGCGCATCAAGCTGCGCGAGATCTCGCCTGGATCCACGCCGTTCTCGTTCCACCCGCCAACACCATCAGCGACGCCGACGATGCTAGGCGACACGAAGAACGAGTCCTCCCCGCATGACTCTGGCGCCGACACGATGCCACTACCATTCTTGCCAAGCGCACAGCGCTTGCCCTTGCACGCTGCCTTGGCATCAAGGAAGAACGCGGCGACGCGCGCAGTCTTCGAGCTGCCGCCACTGCTGCTGCTGCTCGACGACGAGCTGAAGAAACTGCGCGGCAAGAAGCTGCTGGCGCTAAAGGAGCGCGATGCGCCAATGCTAGTGAGGGCGTTATTGCGTGGCAGCGGAGTGCGCAGCTGGCGTACGCCCGCAGCCCCGCGTCTCGCGGCGAGATGCATGACTTTCGTGTCAGTCTGCTTGTCCCTTGCTCGCTCGCTCAGCTGAGTCGTTTTGGAGGTTGCTTCTTTTTGCTCAATCACGTGTCTATTTGATAATATATCATAGTATTGATTGGATAAAATTTTCTTAAACTGGCATTTTGGTTCTTGGCCACGGACGACTCTCCTGCTGGCATTTGCTGTGACACAAGAAGAAAGCAAAGCAGCACGCTCGTCGTCCTCAGAAAGCGACACATCGATCGAGCATGTCGTGGTCCAAGCACAAGAAGATCCTGGCGATGGCCAAGGGCTACCGCGGCCGTGCCAACTCGTGCTACCGCACGGCTATCAACCGCGTCGAGAAGGGTCTGCAGTACCAGTACCGCGACCGCAAGCAGAAAAAACGCGTACGCTCCCTTCTTGTTCATGACACACTGAGCGGCTGCTGCGTGCCTGTAGTGGCTTCTATGTAATGCGCTACCTACGACTGGCTGTGCTCGCTAATGACTGATATATGCATATATTGTGAACGAATGCAGGACATGCGCTCGCTCTGGATTCAGAAGATCAATGCCGGCGCGCGCCAGGAGGGCCTGACCTACTCCAAGCTCTTCGGCGAGCTCAACGGATCGGGCATCGAGCTCAACCGCAAGGTACTCGCGGACCTGGCTGCCACCGAGCCATTCAGCTTCAAGTCCGTGCTGGAGATCGTCAAGCATTTCAAGCCGGTCGTGTCGCCAATCAAGCAGCTGTAAAGAGCCACGCGAGTGAGTGGAAAGAGTTGCAAGTGAGCTAGCTTGTGCTGCGCGTGTATGAGAACAAGAGAAGCGCACGCACAGACAAGACGGCGTGGACACAAGAGGACTGACTGCGAGAAGCGCACCATGAAAAAAAGAGAAATCAATATGTTTTTATAGTTGATTCATCGCGCCCGTGTGCCTCTGCTCTTCTTCGTTGATTGCTCGTGGGACACGATCACGTTTTGTGTGGCTTTCTGTTTCTCATGTGTTTGTCTGCCGAAGAAATATGCACTACGTTGCGAACTGTAGGGCGCCACTCGCTCTTTCGCCGCCATTTGGAGGTGGAGCAAACGTGCCACGGCATGTACGTACATCTCAAATCAGGTGCACAAACTACTTGAGCGCGGCGAGCTTCTTGTCGATCGATGCGCCCTTCTTAAGGTCCTCCTCGAGCTCAATAAGCTTCCAAATGCCGTCGATCATGGTCTGCAGCAGCTCCACCTCCGAGTAGCCGATGCGCGCCTTGTTCGACACATCGTAGACGCCGCCTGGACCTGGTGGCGAGTGCTCGCCCTTGGAGCCACGCGCCTGCAGGCCGAGCGAGTCGCACAAGTCGTAGAAGCGGTCCGAGTTCTTGGCCAAGTACGGGAGCTTGATCATCACGCTCGCGCGCAAACCCGTGCCCAAGTTGGACGGGCACGTGCACACGAAGCCCAGGTGATTGTCGTACATGTACTCACGTCCTTCGCCCTGGACGACCTTCTCGACGTCCGAAATGCCACGGCTGAAGCGGTTGAACACCTCCTGCACGTTGCCGCCGTCCTGCATCGCAATCACGCGCATGTGGTCCTCCTCGTTGACCCAGACGAGGAACGTCTTCTGGTCGTTGTGGAAAATACCGCGGCCGTCCGGCCAGTCGCGCGCAGCGCCGGCGTTCGTGAGCAAAGTGCCGCCACCCGGCTTCTGGAACAGGAAGTGGTCGTCAATGAGCTGCTGCTCCTCCTCCTTGGTCATCTTGGAGAGCGGGTAGTACTTGCCCTTGAGGTCCGCAGTGAGGTTGCTCAGTGCCTTGGAGAGTACGCGCTCGACCTCACGACGCTCACCACGCGTCGTTCCAGGTGGGAGAGCGAGTCCGCGGACGCTTCGACCAGCACGAATGCGCGTCGAGATGACGTAGCTGTCTGGGATCTTGCCGTTCTTGATCTTGGACGAGTCAATGTCCACCTTGTGAGTGTCTGTTGGTTTGTATCCGTGCCAGCCTTCAATCACAAGATCCATGAGTTCCTTGAACGTCTGGTACGACTCTTCGTCGCCAGCGACGATGCCCACGCCCAAGTGCGGCGTGTCAATGCCCGTCTGGATGGCCTGGTCGAGCGTGTATCCGCTGGCCGTACGCTTGTCCTTGAGACGCGCGTAGATCTCCGGCGTGAGGTTCTTCGCCATCAGGCTGCGGTGCTTTGGCGTCAGCACCGGGTAATTGTCGTACTTGGAGCTAGTGGTCGCGCCGCCGCTGATGCCGAGGTCCTTCTCGATGTTGCGCAGACGCAGCGAGATGTCCTGGAGCACGTCTGAGGTTGACGCGCTCTCCGCGGGCTTGCTCGCAGACAAGTTGGCAACCACGAGGCCAAGCGAGAGTGCACCGGCGCCGGCAATGAGCCCGCGGTTTTGCTTGAGCATGCGAGCTGCGCATTACGGGTTCAGATGAAGAGGTACACACAACGAGGCATCACATGAGACCAGGAGCTCCACACAGAGCGTTAAACAGAGCCACACACAAAGAGACGTACCTAGCATCGTTGCTGCGATTGGATCTGCTTCTCTGAGTTGGTCTCACTTGCAAGGGGGATTTTTGGAAGTGGCGACCATGGCAACCGCCGACCCTCTCGCCTGTCCGTCCACTCCATTCCCATTGCGATCTTCTAGGCGCAAAAAGATTCGAACGACGTTTCATGTTTCTCCCGCCGTCCCGCTTTGAAAGTTCAACGTGAGTTCCAACGCGGACGTCCCTTGTTCACATCCGCATCTACAAGGGACACCTTGCATTGTTGCACGAAGAGACGCAATGACTGACGCCAGAATACAGGGAGCTCGGACTATTGGGCTGTCTGTGGCTGTGGCTGTCCTATTACTCAAATAAGTTGTGTATGTGTGTGTTATGATGCGGGTATGGAAGAGAAGGGGAAAAGACTACGACTACGAGCGTCATCAATGCCTACGAGGTACGTTCGAACGCCAAATCACTCCCTTCGACGACTTTACTAGCTGCCTAGAAACGCAATCGATTTATGCGCCGCCCTTGCCGCGGAACGCGCGCACGCCCCGGCCGAGACCGCCACCACGGCCACCCATGCCCATGCCGCGCATGCCCTGGCCGCCCATCGCTGCGCTCATCGGCGCGCCGCCGCCCTGGCCCGGGCCGCCCTGCGGCTGCTCCGACTTTGGATTACGCACTGTCTCATCCACCGACAGGATTAGGCACGCCGCCTCCGTCGCCGCCGCGATCGAGTTGATCTTGTTCGCCGCGGGCTCCCACACATGGGACTCGTACGTGTCACAGATGCCGCCCGTGTTGATGTCGACGCCAAACCACTTGCCCTCCTCCGGGTCCTTGAAGTGCTTCTGGCGCAGGCGGTTGAGAATATCTGTGGAGTCGTGGCCGGCGTTGTCCGCGATCTGGCGCGGGATGATCTCGAACGCCTTGGCGTACGCGTTCACAAGCAGCTGCGCCTTGCCCTCGATCGTGCGCGCGTACTGGCGCAGGTGGCGCGACACCTCCATCTCGATGGCGCCGCCACCCGCGACGACCGCGGCCGACGCGACCGTGCGCTTCACAACCATCAAAGCGTCATGCACCGAGCGGTGCGCCTCTTCGATGAACTGCTCGGCGCCACCGCGCAGCACGATCGTCGCACTCTTGGCCTGACTGCAGTCCATAAAGATGTTGAAGCGCTCGCCGCCCACCTGGCGCTCTTCAAAGCGGCCGCACGTGCCGAGCACGGACTCGTTCATGTCGTGTACCGACGTCTGCACAACGCCACCGGTGGCGCGCAGCGTGCGCTCCATGTCGTCCTGAGCGACACGGCCGGCGCAGAAAAGGCCGCGGTCCGCAAAATACTGCGTGGCCAGGTCACCCACGGGCAGCTTCGAGAGGATGATCTGCGCGCCGCTCTTGACGCACAGATCAAGCTTCTCGTAGATGATGTTCCACTCGGCGTCGACGATCGACTGGTACTGGTCCGGGTCGTCGAGACGCACCTCGGCGTTCTCCTTCTCGGACTTGAGCTCCAGCTCAACATTGAGCAGCAGAATCTTCGGGTTGGTGAACGACTTTGGCTGCTGCTCGAATCCGGCGTACGAGAACGTCTTCTTGAACGCCACACCGTTCACGAGGAACGAGTCCGTGACCGAACCGCCCTGCACCTTCTTGATGCCGACCATCGAGATGTCCAGGTTGTCGTCGAGGCTGAGCACCGCGTCGACAATCTACAGGCGCATAATACACCACATGTGTGAGCATCCACACGACAAGCAGAGAGAGAGACAGACAACACGAAGCGTACCATTGGCGAGAAGAATGGCTTGTGACGGGAGATCAGCTTCGAGTTCAGCGCAGTGCCAGCGACGCGCTCGAGCATCTGGCGACGACCGACAATGTCTGAGTCGGCGACGCGGACCTGGATGTCCTTGACCTTCTGCACAGCGATCTGGCCAGCCTTGCGGTAGCTCTGTGAAAAGCAATGAGATCAGATTAGCTCAGTGGCACATGAACTAATACAAGCCGTGATAAACCATCGCTAGTATACCTTCATGATGAGCTGCGGGTGCATGTTCTCCTCAATGAACGGCTTGGCCTGGCGCAGGAACTCGGCGCCGAGCAGCACGACCGATGTGGTGCCGTCACCGACTTCGGCATCCTGTGACAGTGAAATGTCAACAAGCGTCTTCGCAGCAGGGTGGACAACGTCCAGGAGCGTCATGATCGTTGCGCCATCGTTCGAGATCGTCGTCTGCAAAAAAAATTCAAATGCAAACACAGAAATTAGACACTCCCACCTCCCATCAGCCTCCTGGTACTGTGAACGCCACGCACCTTGTTTCCGGCGTGAATGAGCTTGTCCATGCCACGCGGACCGAGCGTCGTGCGCACGGCCTCCATCACGGCCTGGCACGCGTTGATGTTGCTGATCAGCTGCGCTTTCCCCTGGCTCGTGTCCGTGCCCTCCTTGAGCAGAATAATCTGCGGTTGCTGCTCTCATTCGACGCACACACGATAAGAAGAGTCAGCAACACATACGCCACATATACACACGTCTTCCCCTCGTCCTCGTCCGCCCTTGCACGCTGCACCAGCGCAGCTGCTCACCATCATCATGGTTGCTGGCGCTCTTGTATTGCTCGTCCGTCGGGCCAAAGAAGATTTATCACCACAGAAAAACAGGCAAAATCTTGGCTGCTGCCACCATCCCCACATCCAATAGGGGGCCAAGGGTCGGCCCCTCGGTGGCACAAACGCATTCAAAATCGTACTTACGAATACACACAGTGTGCCTGATTAGACTCAATTAAGTACGATTTCAACCTGACTCAAATGCAGGAAATACGCATCAACGCAACCAGAATCGATGAAGAACGTCAGCGCCTGCGACCTGCGTGCGCCGTACTGGGGACGTGTGCATGCGTGTAGATGACCTGAAAGCAACTGTAAACAAGGCTGTATCTAGTGGGTGCATTTCAGTGCGCTTCGCCTCTTCATCCTGTCCGCATACGTGTGCTTTTGATCGCCTAATGAGATGCCGTGCCGCTTCAACGTGTTCGGTTTTCAGATTCCTGGTTACATCTCCGAGCGTCACGCATCTGTCTTGCAGTGGATAGGCGCGAAAGAAGTCAACAGACTGCGCAGAGTGCGCATCGACTCGATTGCAGTGAACGCTATAAGTGTCCCGGCTGCTCGCGTCCAGGTGGTGATTGCGTCACGATACGGCTTGCCAAGCGCCTGAGACTCGAATGCATTCGGGCTCATGGAGCTCGGAGATCTACCATGGACTCTCTAAAGGCGAATCAACGACAACGAGCGTCGCCAGCACCACCATGTGTCTCCATTAGCGACTTAAGAGGAAGACAAGTGCATCAGCGTCTTATAACAAAAACAAGGGTGCGAAGCGCTGTTGCTGCGATTATCGAGTGGTTACCAGGTAAAAGGCGCAACAATGGCTGGAGAAAACGAAGAAGAAGAATCATGCACGAGCTACAAAACTGGGGATCAAAAATTGGAAAGCAAGCAGCTTGTCGGCTGTCAGTCTGGGCATAACCAAGT
>JAADXK010001164.1:0-10642 GCA_023337805.1 Globisporangium barbulae | reverse complement strand
TGGTTGTCAAAGTACGCCTTGGGCAGCGGGAACTTTGGGACGGTCACCATTGCCGTGTGTCGTTTAGGCTGGCTGTGTGTGTGAGGCTGGTCGTGGTTGTGGCTGTGGCTGCTGCTGCTGCGTGAGGGTCGATTGGATTGTGAGATCGTGCGGACCGTGCTTCTGACCAGCAGACAGCAGCAGGGATTGATAGTGAGTGAGAGTACGAATGAATGCCGAAAGAGTGAGACGACTGACTTCACACACAGATGGATCGAAACGCACCTGGTGGTGGCTAGCGCTACATGACATATTGTAATTATACTGCTGTTAAATTCCTTCAAAAACATTGTTGACGCTTCAATTTGCTTCGAGCTCGCAAATAAAAATATATTACTCATAAAAGGGACTAATCTGCAACAAATACTGCTTCACAATGCTTTGGATGTTATGTAGTGTTAGCAATTTTATCGTATCAGACGCGTCAGTGGAGGGAGGTGGGCGCGGATTCTTTCCTCGAGACTGAGTTTTCAGCGATCGCACAGTGGTCCAGATCACACACAGGCGGATGCACCGACAGACACGCGCGTCGTGCTTCGAAAATTCACATAACGCCACGTTTACGAGGTTGAGTGGCTGTGAAGTGAGATCCTCAAGTGAGCTCCTGAGTTTCTGAGCTCGAAAGCGCTCGTCCAGTGAATGATTGGTGTATGTGCGCATTGGGTTTGGCAACATGGCATCGCAGCAAGAACGGCAGGAACAGGACACGAGGACGACCGCCTTGTTCTTGAAGCTGGACTGCTGATCGAGTGGCGAAGACAGGCGCGATATGCAGGGGCACATCCTTCTGGTGTCTCATATTTTATACGATGCGAATATAAACACTTTGCGTATTTAATTATACTAATTTACTCAACGATATTAGAATTTGTGCGGATATAAACTATATACAGGAAATTTCTGACGAGAACTTTCAAAAGAGTGTACGGTACTGTCATGAGCATTGTCATGGCCGAGTTGGCAGCACTCGGACGGAGGAGTGAGCTCACGATATTGGCTCGCTGCTACATGATGTGGGTCTGTAAAACCATTGCGGAGCTGCACGGAACTCTGGTGGAGAATCTGGCATGATGTCTTATTACAGCGGCCCTCGCTTCTTCGTGCACCGAAGCATTGCAGCCTACGGCCCTCTCGATAAACGAGAGTAATCGTTGCTCGGTGTGGAGATCACAACTTTCGAGAGCAATAGCCAGTCACGGAAACGAACTCACAATGCCGCGCTACTGTAGATTGATTGGCGTGTTGATGGGTAATGGTGCAGCATTGTGTCGTTCAGCTTTAACCTGAAGCTGGATGGTGCATGTGTAGGATCCTCGTTACGTAATCACTAATCCTGTGCGCATCAGCAGGATCCTCGCTCGCTGTGTTTACAATTGATACCGCTACGACGTGTGCGTTGGATGGAAACAGTGAGCGATCACTGATCAACACGGTGATGTAAAGCAAAGCAGTTTATCGGTACGGTACACTATACTCAGAGATCGCTGCACCTGAGTGGCGCTGCTGGACAGTAAACACAGCGTGCTATTGGGGCGGTCTGCGCTCTTTTCCGATGCGTAGGTAGGTAATTGAGCTCCAGCGTGTTGGCATTGCTATGTGCGTGCTCTGGACAGTCTTGTGGTCATGTACAAGAGCTCGCGATGTGGTAGTTTAGATACCAAGTGAGCGTACTGTATGGGGCACTCTGGTCTTTGGCTCACGTGGGCTGACCACAGTGACACACACGACGTCCAAATGCGGTTACGATGTAAGGGGCTTGCAATGTACCGGATAGAGCCTTAGATAAGCACGTTGTTGTTGTGTTGGGCTGGTTGGCTTGGTGTGTCCGTAATTGTCCAGAGAAGCCAACTCGAGTCGGGAGGTACTCAGCAATACTGTGAGCGCTCTCTGAGTTGACGTCGGTCCTGAGGCGTGCGGTGTGACTGTTTCGTCAGCACACGCGACTACAGTATTGATGCTCGCAGAATACTGTAGTGTTTCTCGCATTTTGACAACGATGGGGAGCTCACAGCGCACTGTCTCGCGATCGCACCAACGTACTATAGGCTTGAGCTCGTGCTATAATATGTGCACGAAGTACTCAAGACGATATGAAAAGACCCAGCTACAGGAGGCTTTCGACTTACAGAGTAATGCCACAACAGCCTGCGGGTCTATGACGGCAGCTCCATGGCTACGATCCACACGAGGTTCTCGGGTAACAAGAAATTACTGACTTGGGCGAAACTGCTGTTACCTGCGATAGCGATCAGTCGGCTGCAGCATATCGTGTTGTATGGCAGTGGCTGTGAGGCTGGCTGTACACGACGGAAGCTGCATCTCAAGCGATACATCCAAGTTGCTGAGCTTAGATCGGGCAATGGTCCACTTCCCTGTCACGCGCGGCGCGGCGCTGTGTCCAGGTCGTAAAAGCACAAGATAGTAGCAGGCTCTCTGCACGAGTCGAGTATGAGAGCTCAAGCCTCAACTGTCTAGGCAGCGCTCGCTGCTTCCAGTCCACTCACTTGCATCAGCTCTACACATCACGGGATCACACTTTTGGATCGACCATAGCAGACGAGCCAATGTTGAAGTGCAGATGGCTACACTTTCGTAGAGTGTGTGTAATTTTGAGACGGGATGCATGTCCTACGTACGTGTGGCTGTGGTTGGTTGGAGTGCCGTCCTGCAAAACAAAGCGCTACTTGGATAGCAATGCCCAGTGCAGAATAAACATACAGAAAGGCGTGTCAAACAATGTATTAGGACAGTACACACCTTTGAGCGTGACATGCATTTGTCTGGATGGCAAGGGTAGAGGAGCGCTGGCAAGCTAGGATGTGCCAGACACAGCGTCTCTCGTACACTTGCGGGTGATTGGGGATCTTGGGCTCGTTTCACGATGCAAAGTTTGCCAAAACAACACGTGGCATGGCCCTGATACGCTGGAATGATCTGCTTGTCAGTATCACCACGTTTTATTGACTGTCTGCCAGCTGTGAAAGCTTTTCAGTGACATGTGCGCACATGGCTGGTGTGGCCTCAATGTGGTCTGAGAGCCGTAAACGCTTCAATCACGCTCACTCAGCGCACTCAAGGCTAACAAGAGCGTTAGAAGCGCCCACGTTGCGTGCACTCAGCAATGGATGACTGCGGGATCTTTTCTCCATGTGGCGCTCTCAGTCAGGTTGGGTCAGTAGCAGATGGACGAGAATCTTCATATCGTCGCAGTTGCTTCGTTGTCTCTGTTGTGGCCAGCTGGCGCAGATGTCACGACCTCAAGAGACCGGTCAGTTCTTGCGCAACGTTGCGTTCGATCTTGTTGACGGTCTCGATTACAGCAGACACATTGTTAAGGCAAAGTGTTGAACCACCGAGCGCGGTAGATAGCTAGAGTAGCAAGCAATAGCTTCATAGGTGCCACGGCGATACTTCGTTGATGAAAGGAATGGAGCCCGTGGTTGGCTGCTAAGCGTTAAAGCGACTACATCGCCCGTAAACGTGCATGTGGCTTGATTGTGGGACGCTTTATCCACGTGCAGTCTCTCAGGTAAACCAAACCAGAAAGTGAATCCCAGCTGGTATATTGAAGGGAGCTCTATAACCCGCTCATCGCGACAGTGATCGGCTTCGCAAGCCTGTCTCTACTGCGGTGTTCAGCACAGCAGTCTCGTCAGAACTCAGCAAGCGAGATGAAGCTCTGCTTGACAGAGCTGTGGCTCCTGGATCCTGCTTGCCACGCTACAGCAGTCTGTTTACAAATAGAGCCTCTCTCCCCTATACGTTTCTTGTCCGAGAGTTCAGCGAACATCGTGCGTGAGCCTGCGTGCCAGCTGGGCGAAAAAGCGGTTGACCAGTCACCACAAGCATCAGCGTTAGCGCCGAATAACGGCCAGGCGTAACCAGTCTTTTTGTTTCACGTCTGGGCTCTAAGATAAGCTCACAGAGGAGGTGTGACTGTCTCTTCGCAGCCCTCACTCCACGTTCCGACCGTTCCCACGCACTCGCTCTGCGTAATAAACACTACAGCCAGACAAGCTCACCAGTACAGAGTCGCTCGGTAGTTCAGACCTTCGACGCCACCATGCAGCGTGCCCCGAACGCCACGTTCCCGACCAAGGCGCTGACGACCAAGGGATCCATGTACACGCCGACGCTCGACGAGACGCCACCCGCCGGCACCTTCATGTACGTTTCATTCCGCTATGAACTAGACACCTTTGGCTTGTGAATACCCGTCGCTAACCTGGCTCAGCGTGCTCCTGGACAGGGACATTGGCGAGTTCGACAAGATCGACATGATCCTCGAGTCGCCACAGCTTGAAGGCCTCTCGCAGCCGCAGTACATCAACCACCGCGTGCTGAGCACGCTGGGCGTCGTGGCGATCGCGTACTTGAGCAGCTGTGGCAGTCCGATTGGCTCAGAGCCCGCGATCTCGTCTGCGGGTCCACTCATCGGCATGGCCGGCTTAATCTTCTACCCCATGTTCATCACGATCCCGTACTCGTACATCATCGCCGAGATGTGCTCAGCGTTCCCCGAGGACGGCGGCTTCACGATCTGGGTGCTCAACGCATTTGGGCCGTTCTGGGGCTTCCAGGTCGGCTACTGGTCTTGGATCTCGAGCGTGCTCAACGGCGCGCTACTCCCCGGCGTGCTCTTGAAAGTAATCACGGACTTCTACAAGATCGAATTCGAATCGTCGATCGTGGCCTGGGTCGTCAAGGCTTCGATCGCAGTTGTGCTCACGGTCCCAGCGCTCCTGGGCACGAAGAACGTGAGCCGCCTATGTCTGCTCATCGGCATGATCGTGTTCGTGGCGTTCATCACGTTCACGATCTGGGCGTACTCGGTGGCGGTCGACTTTGACGACCTCTTTGAGATCCGCCACGAGGTGACCGTGTACGACCTGGTCACGAAGGACGCCGAGCTCTCCGGCCCCATTGCGATCGAGTGGGCCACACTCGTGAACACGCTCTACTGGAACTACGACGGCATCGTCATGATCTCGGTCTTTGGCGGCGAGATCCTCAACCCGGCACGCGTGTTCCCGCGCGCGATCCTGGTCACCGTGCTGCTCATGATGTTCTCGTACATCGTCCCGATGCCCCCCGGGCTGAGCTCCGATGACATCCACTGGTCCATGCTCGACGAAGAATCGTACCCTCTCATCGCCAAGGACGTCGGCGGCTCGTTCCTCCAGGGCCTCATCATCGTCGCCACCGTGTGCTCCACCGCGGGCATGTACGTGACCACGATCTACACCGAGGCGTTCCAGATCTCGGGCATGGCCGAGAACCAATTGCTCCCGGGCTTCCTGGCCAACCGCAGCGCGCGTTTTCAGACGCCGCACGTGTCGATCTTCGTGACGCTGCTGCTCACGCTGCCGCTCGTGAACCTCGACTTCGATGACCTGCTGCCCATGACCAACGCGTTCTCGGCCGCCGTCGATCTGCTCGTCATCGCCTCGGCGTTCCATTTGCGTAACAAGCTGCCGTACATCCCGCGGCCAGCCAAGGTGCCGGGGGGCAAGTGGGTGCTCGCGACCATCGCGATTCTGCCCACGACCATCATGGGCTACATCACCTACGAGGCCTTCGCGCACGACCTCTCAGCGTTGATCATCCTGATCTTCCTCATCCCAGGCCTGGCGTACGGCGGCTATCAGTTCTACCGTCACCGCAACGCCACCATGGGCTGGTAGACTTAGATTGCGTGCGTGGGGAAATTGTCGGAGTACCATAGTAGAACTCTGTCGTCTAGAATATAAGAACCCGATCGAGTCCACCACTCGATTCTTGACTAACGACTTCCAAGGCTTTCGCTATGGTTTCTTGGCTTTGTGCTCACAGTGCTGAAGAGGCCACAAGGACGGGCTCAAATCCTTCTAGACCACTGGGATCACTTCCCTCTCTCGACGAGTAGGTTTCTGATCCGAACAGAGAGCTCATTTTGATGAAGCTCGACTGGCGTGAGGAAGAAGGAAGAATGGGATGCAGCCCAGCTGGTGCAGCGCACATCGAGAGACTGCGTGCGTGAAATGCACCAGTCGTACGAGTGGCTGCCATCTGAGCCTGCACCCATCGGTTTCTTAGGCACGACGACGCGTATTGAAAGGTTTCTCAAGCAAAGGTCTACGGCAGTTCCGGTACAATACACACACATCGTTGGAGGTATGACACGATCTGCAGGTGCTATATTGTGAATAAACAGAAAATGCTCCGTATATTTATTTACTGGATCTTTTTTGTCATTGTTTTGACGCATTCAAACTTTCAAATCCGGTACATGAACCCAATAAATCAGAGATGTCAGCCACTACCTTACAAAAATCAAGCTAAAATGAGGAGCATCATTTTCATAACCCGATAATTGTGAACTTGCAACCTGATGCTCGACGCGGCGGTGCCAATTCTGTTAGCGTGGCTCTCGCTGATTTAGATCGGGATGCACTCAATCATTGGAGACTTTGGTGTCAACGGATTTCAGACCACGCTCGCCACTCAAAAACTCAACAAGTCACGGCCCTTAAACTGCTGCAAGAGGACAAACAAGCGGATAATCGACAGCGTTGCTTGCTCACTGGAGGCAAATCGCACTCGACGAGCGGTCTGAGGTTCTTCTGACTATCGCCCACGACCATCACAGGTTTTCCGACGTGTCCTGGACACCAAGTCCCCTAGTCGTCCTGAATCTCTCCTGTCGTCGCATTGGAGCGCACACACTCTGACACTTTTATCACCAAAGTGCAAGCCTGTGGCTCTTTTCTCTCGCACTCGCTCGTTCGCATCAAGCTTTCGATAGCCACAAGCAACAGGTGGTTGCGGCGGCTTCATTCGTTTGGCTCCCTCTACTCTTTCTCCTCGATTTCCACCCACCGCCCTTCTCGCTCGCGATTCTCCTCTGTCATTCCAGGTTCAGCCGTGTCAACCCCGCCACCAAAGAAGAAGGCACTTTGGTATCAGCTGTGACACTCAAGTACCAAGCTTCTTGTCCACCAGGAACAGCTTAGACGCGATGCACAAGCAGCAACTACCAGTTCACAAGAACAGCAACAAGGTGGCGCTCTACGACACGCCGCCGACGGCCAACCACAATCACTTCATGGACAGCAGCGGCGGCGACTTTGAAAAGGTCGACATGATCCTCGAGTCCCCGCAGTACGGTCACCACCAGTCGATCGAGTTCGTGAGCTCGCGCGTGCTCGGCACGCTGGGCGTCGTCACGATCACGTACTTGCTCAGCACGGGCGGGCCCATCGGCTCGGAGCCCGTGATCGCGGCCGCCGGTCCGCTCGTGGGCATGGCCGGCTTCGTCTTCTACCCGCTGCTTGCCGTCATCCCGTACGCATACATCGTCGCTGAGCTCTGCTCGGCCTTCCCCGAGGACGGCGGCTTCACGATTTGGGTCATGAACGCGTTCGGGCCGTTCTGGGGTTTCCAGGTCGGCTACTGGTCCTGGGTCTCCGGTGTGTTCAACAACGCGCTGCTGCCGGGCGTGCTCGTGAAGCTCGTGACCGAGTTCTACGACGTCAAGATCGCCTCGGGCGCCGTCGCGTACGTCATCAAGGCCGCTATCGCCGTGCTCCTCACGGTGCCAACGTTCGCTGGGGCGCGCAACGTTGGCAAGCTCAGCATCGGGCTCTGCGCAATCATCTTCCTCGCGTTCATCGTGTTCACGATCTGGGCGTATACGGTCGCCGTGGACTTTGACGACCTCTTTGAAGTTCGCCACGAGGTGACTGAGTACAATCCAGTCACGAAGGATGCCGAGCTCTCGGGCGCAGTCGACATTGATTGGGAGACGTACGTGAACACGCTCTTTTGGAACTACGACGGTCTGATCATGCTCTCGGTCTTTGGCGGCCAGGTGTCCAACCCAGCACGCGTGTACCCGCGCGCAATCCTCTTCACCGTGCTGCTCATGATGGTGTCGTTCATCATTCCGATGCCCGCCGGGCTGAGCTCCGATGACATCCACTGGTCCATGCTCACGAACGACGCGTACCCGCTAATCGCGCGGGACGTAGGCGGCCGAGTCCTGCAAATCGTGATCGTGATCGCGGCCATGTGCTCCACGGCGGGCATGTACATCGCGAGCCTGTACGCCAAGAGCTTCCAGCTCTCGGGCATGGCCGAGAACGTGCTTGTGCCCTCGGTGCTGGCCAACAAGAGCACGCGCTTCGACGCGCCACACAACGCCATCCTGCTCATGCTCGCGCTTACGCTTCCGCTGCTGAGCGTCGAGTACGAGAACCTGCTGCCGATCACCAACGCCTTCTCGGCGGCCGTGCAGCTCATCGTGATCGCCACGGCGTTCACGCTGCGCGTTCGGCTGCCGTACATCCCGCGGCCGACCAAGGTGCCCGGCGGCAAGTACATGGTACTGCTCTTCGCCGTGCTCCCCGCCGCGATCCTCTGCTACATCCTCTACCACGTCTTCACGCTGCGCTTCACGGGGCTCATCATCGGCGTCTCGCTCATCCCGGGACTGGCCTACGGCGGCTGGCAGTTCGTGCAGCATCGCAATGCGACCATGGGCTGGTAGAACGCGCGAGGCGAGCAACCGGTCCCTATCATGATCAAATAACGAACAATCTGTAAACTTCATCATCGTGAGTTCCAACTTTGCTTGACAGCATCCATGAAGGAGCAAACATGGGACGATCTCAAGATTGAAAGCGACTCAACAAAATGCGATTATCAGACGCAGCATGGAAACCAAGAGGCTGCTCACTGTGCCATGCTGCGACGAACTACCTATACAGCGGAGCACCGCACACACGTACAGGACAAACAACGCTGTTAGAATTATGATCAAGTGAAGAGCTCGGAGCCACACAGGTGTTCTCTACTCACCACTCACTGCGCTTCTTCATGCGCTGCTTCACTTGGGTGGCCTTATAACACCTACATTCTGCGTAGCTGTGAGGTTGCTTGGCTTTTAGAAGTCGTCGTCATCGTCGTCCTCTTCGTCGCTAAAGTACGTTCGACGCTTCATCTGTACCACCACAGCAGTAACCACACATACACGCACACGCACGTGAGTCAATTATCATAGCCGCTATGGACACCAGATCACGACGTGAAGAGACGTCTGAGGCGTACCGTGACTTTCGTGCGCTGCTTCTCCTCGGTCTCGCCGGCGCGCGCGAGCAGGTCGATGAGCTTCTCCTCGTCGATCTTGGCCGCGAGTTGCCCGCGCTGCGCCATCTGGATCACCATGTCCTCGATCGCGCGCGCCTTCTCGGGCTTCACGATCGCTATTCTAGACACTGTCGCCGCACAAAAGAGACAACCAAAGATAAGAAAGACATAGCCATACATACAATATCCCACAGAGAGAGAACAAAGGCAAGCGACGCAAACGTACGGCGCTCGCGAGCTTCTGGCTGCATGACCTGCGAGACGATCGAGCTGCGCACCTGCTCCTGCTCCCTGTACAGTCACGTACGCAGACACATAACAATAATCAGCACATAGATATGAGTACGCGGGCGCATGGGCCGCAAGAAGGAGAGACGAGCGGCCGTCGCACTTTTGCTTCATCTGCTCGGCCTGCATCTGCTCCATCGACGGCATCTTCTGCTGCTGCGGGGCCTGCGAGAGCAAGGGATTGATACGCAGTGTTAGTATGGACGAGCACGCGTGCGTCTGGTGGCACAGAGGGCTCGTGGCACAAGACGAGACAATCGACGGCAGACGTACACTCATGGTGATGGAGGGCTGGGCTGGTCGATCAATCGGGTGGCTTGCTTTTTGGTTTGCTTCTTGGCTTTCGTGACCTGTGTGTGACGGATCACACGTGTTATGTGGGCCACATGTACAGAATCTAAATTATGGACAGCTTCTCAACATCTGTCGAAAAATACCGGTTTTTACCGGTTGTTTCTCAGCAACATCATACAAAAATGATTACTAAGTTACAAAATGTTGCTTGCCATTTTGTATCGAGATTGCTATTGTCCAAGATTCCGACTCCCGCACAACCACAACTCCATCCAATGCCTTCTGTTCCGCGGATCGACTTCGCGATGTGTGAGGCGGCGGCCTATCTTCACTTTGTGAGGGAGTCCCGACTGCTGCAATTGCCCGTCTGCTTGGCGTCAATGCCAATGCGCTGGGCAAGCATCTGCTGGCCATGCGAGCTCGAGGGTGGCGCCCCGCCCAACTACCGAAGGCGAGGCAGTTCGATATCCTGTTGGAGACGCTGTTCTTCCCCGGCGCACTCATTCAAACCATCCTGAGGTATCTGGTGAACGTTCGTTCGACCATCGACCTATGCATCTACCTCATCATGTGCCAAATGGTATGTTTATCCGTTTTCTTTGCGTTTTATCCGCTATTTTATCCGATGTTTTGTGCTGCTATGTGTCTTTTATCTTATTTTTCATCTTTTCGTGTATGATACTGGTTTTTATCTGATGTTTTTGCTTAGCCCTCCTGTATGCCCATGCGCACGGTGTGGTCGTTCAAGTGGTCACCGACCGAGGTTGTGCACTTCATCCGAGCTCAACCGTGTTGGATCTCCAGTACGCGGGGATCTCAGTGCATCACATCAACATGTCGTTGATGCATCACAAAGTAAGTTTGCATGAATCGTTTATCTTTCTAACATCATTGC
>JAADXK010001163.1:0-10643 GCA_023337805.1 Globisporangium barbulae | reverse complement strand
CAAGTGCATGCACGCATGCACACACACATAGCGATTGTTAGTTGAGACAGACACCACAGACACGCAGCAAGGGGGAGGAGCAAGCAGGCAGCTGCACGTACTCGTTGCTCGAAGGGTCGAGCATCGTGCTGCGCTGGTGGTTTCTGAGGTACCTCTGTAGCCCGGGGCGCTCACTTTCTTCTTGGAAAATGCGCTCACGAGCTCAGCTCATTATCCATTCCTCTGGTGTCCAATGGACTCCTTTGTGCGATTCGGTTATCAAATCAGACCTCTTGGATCCTGAAGGTACGAACAATGATCAGTGACCGTTTTCGCTTCCATATTTCAATCGGTCAGGACAAGCCCGACTGCACAATGACAATCCAATCTGTAGTTAAATTTTGAATGCTCATCTGATGGTAAAGATATAGCAAAAATATACTTCAAAAAATTGTATTATGTGGAGAGGTGTACAGTTAAAATAAAAAATAAAATGTGAATCATTTTGACCGAATCTCTACACCTTCTCGCCAATGAAGGGCGGCCGTCGCAGGGTGGATTCGCTCGCGGACGCGTGGACGTGGAGGGAGGGAGCAAGGGCGGTCGGACGCTCTCTCTCTCGCTCGCTCTTTGACGGCCTGGGGGCACGTGCACAGTATGCTCGATGCGTCAGTGAACGAGTACGTGCGTGTGTGTTTTTGTATGAACACTGTGCATCTGTAGGCAGCTCGCAACTCACACAAGAATGTTGTTCGTGTGCGGGTTATATGAACATTGACTGGAATGTGAGCAGGGTATGCGCGACTGCTGCGACGGCGGCGGCGCTGTCAGGGTGCGTAGTGCTCGCTACAAGACGCCGCATTGGGATCGCTCATAAACGCATTATCGCGGGCAAGTCGGCGCTGAACAACTACGTCGCCATTGTGAGGGCTGCATGGTGTTGGGTGTCATCTATTCAGGCTGTTGTATCATCGGTACTCACCACCAACGCCGTGTGGATTTGCATGGCTGATCGATGTGTATAGGGCATGCAATCGTCGCTAGAGCAGTACACGCCAGCGTGGTGGACGAATGGCCACATCCAGGCGTTCCTGCCGTTCCTCGTCCCGCAGACTCGGATCAAGTACAAGCGCGACGTGATCGAGCTGAAGGACGGCGGGCGCGCGTCGCTTGACTGGGTGATTGAATCATCGGCGCCGCGACCGTCCAAGCATGCGCCACTGCGAGATGATGCACCCATTGCGCTGGTCATGCATGGGCTCACCGGCTGCAGTAGAAGCATGCGCACGCTGTGCGCAGACGCCCTCGCGCATGGATACCGCCCCGTGGTCTTCAACAAGCGCGGTCATGGCGGCGTGCAGCTCACGACACCAATGCTACAAGAGTTTGGGAGCATCGAGGACCTTCAGCAAGCCATCAAGCAAGTAGAGAAGGCGTTCCCGTCCAGTCGGCTCTACGGCATCGGCTACTCTGCTGGCGCAGCGCTTCTGTGCTCGTACCTGGGCGAAACGGGGCACGCATCGCGCATCGATGCAGGTGTCTTCATCTCCCCTGGCTACAACGTCTTCGACCTCTTTTGCCGCGGACGCGTGCACCGCGTGTACGACTTCATGATGACGTTCACGCTCAAGAAGTTTCTGCTCAGGAACCAGCAGGAGCTTCGAGACGTGATTGACATCCCGGCTGCACTGAAAGCGACGAGTGTGAGCGAGTTCGACGAGCAAGTGTACATGAAGATGCATGGCTACAAGGACCTCGAGGCGTACTGGCTGCGGAATAACCCGATGCGCGCGATCGAGAACATCCAGCGGCCGATCATGTGCATCAACGCATTGGACGATCCGGTGTGCACGAAGGAGACGATCCTGTACGACCAGTTCGTGGACAATCCGATCGCGATGCTCGTCGAGACGGGCGAAGGCAGTCACTGTGCATTCTATGAAGGCAACCTTTTCCTCAAGTCATGGGCTAACAAAGCTGCGATGCAGTACTTTGACTGCGTGCGGGAGTTCCAGCTCGAGAAGATCAACCAAGACGAGGTCTCTGTTATTGTGCAAGGCTGAGGCGATGTTTGGTAAGAAATGTTCATTGTGAATGGCTGTGTTTATAGATGAAACACTGCTGTATTTTTTGCTACCAGTCCGAGTCGCTCGTGTACCCGTCGTCGTTGTAGTACTCACACTTGTACATTCGACTCCACACTTCAGCGTTCGCGGGGAAGCCTGGCACTCCCAGCGGCGTGATGCTCCGTCCGGCTTTTGCTGCACCGCCACTACCACCACGTTTGCCGTCCGGGCGAGAGAAGCAGCGCGAGAAGCAGGACACGATGGAGTAGTAGACCGGCGAGGCGCTCTCCAAGTCGTGCTCTTTCTTGCTGTCGATCTCCTCCTGGGTGTTTGCGAACGAGACTGTAGTCGGCTGCGTCTTTCGTCGCATTGGAGACGACTCAGGGCTTCGATCAATGAAATCCGAGCCTGATCGAGGGCGAATCTTGCTGCTATTGCCGCCCGAGTCTTCATCATCGTCATCATCCCCAGAGGAGCTGGTCTCGTCGTCGAACGCTGCAAGCTGCAGAGCCTCACGAAGGCGAGCCGACTGCCGCTTCGCGTCACTTTGCACCTCGTCGTACTTGGTCTTGATTGCAAACTTCGCGCCCTCCTTGTCGCGCTGGTGCTGCATCGCCTTTAGAACCTGCATGCTCTCTTGGGATGACTTGGCCAGCTGATCCTCCATCGCATTCAGCCAGCGCTTGCGCTCGAGACTCGATTGCGCTTTGCAGTCGATGCGGATGCCTGCACTCACTTGCACGGAGAAGCCGTGCGACGCCAGCTCGTCGTCGCCTTCCAAGATGCGCTCCGAGCTTTTTTCAGGTTGCACCCAGGGTCCAACCTGAGCAATCTCGTACACTGCAAGTGGTGGGACACCAGCCGCTGTCTCGTCGCCGATACCGCCACCAATTGCCTGCTCCTGGGATTCGTAGAGCAGCCACTGCGTACCAATCACGACGCAGTACCGTGACTTCCAGAAGAGCGCGAGCTTCTTCTTCTCCTTCGTCTTCAGGTACCCTTCCATGGTGGCGCCCGGGATGAACGGCAGTGCGGTGTCTCTCGCCATCACCTTCGTTGACGCGTGCGTTGTGATCTCGCTTACAGCATCTGTGACCACAGCGAGCCACTTCGTCTGCTCGTCCTCCGTCGTCACGGTGCACTCTAAGTACCCGCCAGCTTCGTTCTCGACGCGGAAGCCAAAGCGACTGCTGCTGCCGAGGTTCGCAGAGTACGTTGGATGCCACTTCTCGACTGCGATCAAGTCGTGCTTCTCCAAGGCAGTGCGCTCTCGGTCTTCGCCCATTGCAGCACTGGAGTCTGTGTACAGGAGCAAGCGCGTGCCATCAAGAACAGCGAAGCGCTCTCTCCAGATCGAGCCAATGAAGTGATGGCGAACGCGAACGTAGCCTTCATGGCAATGGGGTGCGGCAGAAGCCCCTCCTGATGAGTCGGTGCCACGACCGATTGCATTCATGTGTGCTGCGACTTGGCGAGCAAACTCCCGCGCGTCTTCATCCAAGTACGTCTCGGCCAGCGCAAAGTCCAGCTCGCTCTTGATCACGCGGACCCAGCGGTGCTTGACGTCGAACGACGACGCCGAGAAGAAAAGCGTCTCCTTGGACTGCGACGGCGGAACGACGACTTCAACCTGGAATCCTACGCTCTCGATATCGTCCTTATTGCTAGCAGTGGTCGATTTCGACTTGACCTTGGCGCTCGCTTGAGGAATCTCCCAGTCACCGATCGAGACAATGTCTGCGTCGAGCAAGCCCCCACGGGAATCCTCAGGACTTCTCGTTGCAGAGAGCTCAATCCCGGAGGGAATCTCGCTTTTTGAGGCGAAGCAGCGAAGTCGACAGCCCGCTAGCACGTAGAAGAGCGGGGCTGCTGCAACTGGACGTGGGGAGCTGAATGTGAGACGCCAGGGGGTTAGGATGCCCTCAATCGCTACCCCAGGGGCGCTCAGCGAAAGCTGATCGTTACAATCCAGACCAACTTCGCTGTGATTGCCGTTGCCACCAGCCTTTCGCTTGTGCTCTTTCGTCTCTTCTTCTTCCTCTTCTTCGAGGTGCAGAATGAGTTTTTCGTCTGCGAGCAGCTCCTCGCCCTTCAGCAAGTCCACACCCGACCGGAACGCTTCGACCCAGGCTTCGTGCTGCGATGCAGAAGCTGGGAAGAGATGAACAAACTTGGCGTCTCTCTCTTTGGTCTGGACGCAGAAGCAGAGATTCGACGACGACGTTGCGCTGGCGGCGATCGCTTCGTCGCCAAAGAGCTTGTGTAGATGGCGCTTTGCCGACGACGACGATGACTTGGAGATGCTCGGCGACGGCGGTGGCAATGAGACTGATGGCGATACTACTGAAGACGAATCGAAGATCTCGACGGCTTGGAAAGACAGCACAGGGGCCTCGTTCCGGTAGAAAGTGGCTTCATCGGCGAACACGTCGACCTCAGCACGCTGCGTCACCACGAAGAATCCTTCCTTCAGAGGTGAAGAGAGCGACGGTGCACTCGCATCGTTTGCGAGCTTGTAGTCCAGATACCCCTGTCTCGCAACCGCATGCGCGTCAGTCTCATCATCACCATCGTCGCCTTTCGAAAGTCGCCCGAGCTGCTCGCTTGTGCCTGGTGTGATGATGATCTCTTCATCAGCGTCACCAGCACTGTCGTGGTTGTCCGCAGTGGTAGCATGCTGGCGATGATGCTCAAGCTCCTTCTTGGCCTGCAGCTGCTGATCCTGAAGCATCTCGAGCGCTGTGACGCACTCGGCGCCGCTGCGGATCTGCTTGATCCACTTGGCGCGCAGCAGGTCGGTCGCCGCGCTGCAGCTGAGTACGATCTGCTCAAGCGTGAGGATCTGGAACGGGAAGCGGCACTTGGTGTCGCTCTTTGTCGTGATCAACGTCGCATCGCCATCTGTGTCACTGGGATCCCACGCGCGTGTGGCGAGCGTTGTGAACGTCGCAACGATCGCGTCCTGCACGTCGTTGTAGATCACCAGCTGGTTGTGCTTGTGGAGCACAAAGTGGCGCTCCTCCATGACCACGCTCGCGTCTCTCTTCTTCGCATGCTCGGCCTCGCTCATAAAGTCCAAGCGCACGAGTAAGAAGCCCTGCCAGCCATCGCTCGTGCTCACAAATGAGCTGTCGCGGCGCAAGAGACTGCCTCCTCTAGATCCTCGCTTCGCACCGCCACTCTGCGTCGTCGTGCTCTTCTGGAGCAGCTGCAGTTCCTCTTCCAGCAGACTCTGCGCCAGGATCGTGTCAAGCGCCGCCTGCAAAATCTGGACCCAGTGCCGCTTCTCGACCGCGTTGGGCGCTTCAAAGTACATCCATACATGGTCGGTCGTCTCGATCGCAAAGCGGTACACTGGACGACTCGCAGCAGCCCCAGCACCGGTGGCGGCGTCAACATCTTTCACAGCGAGCACGGTGACCGAGTGGTCCGAGGGTGATAGGATGCCGCCCTTGAAGCCCTCGCGCGAGGCGTAGAACGTGAACACGAGGCCGTTCATGGCCACATGCACATTCTGCGAGCGCCGCCACGAGCTGTCGCTGTAGCGCAGCAGGTTCCCGTCGTACTGGAGCGTCGCGAGCGCGCGACTGTGCGCACTGGTCTGCGGGATGAGCGCAAGTAGGGAAGCGTCGTGCGACAGCGCCGTGCCGTAGGCGTTGTCGATCGCCTCGAGTAGCGCAAACTCGCGCCGCGTGTAGCACGTGAACAGCAGGTCGAGGTCCGCGAGCTTCTTCGAGTTCTTCTCGCGGTAAAACTGTACGAGGCGCTCCCGGAACTGCGCCCTGCGAGCCGCGCGGGCCTCAGCGCTCTCGGTTTCACCTTCAAGCTCGTCGAGTTCATCATCTGGTACGGCAGACGCACTCGCCTGTTGTTCGGCTCTTGTGAGGGCGATGGCGTGCTTGAACGCGTGCATCCACGCGGCCTTGTCGTCAGCGTTGTAGGCCGCGCAGAAGAACGTCTTGCCGTCGCTCGTCTCGAGCTCCATGCCGTGGTCGTAGACCTTGGAGGCCGTCTTCCCGTGCCAGTCACTCACGATCTCGACCTGGAAGCTCCCGTGCGGCCTGATCGCCGGGTTTCGGCTGTCCTCGTGTGTGGCAAAGTACTCGAGCGACGCGTTCTTCAGTAATACGCAGTAGCGCTTGCGCATTGACGGGATCAGGTGACCGCGCTTGACCAGGTAGCCCTCCATGAGGATCTCCCTTCGTCCTCCTCCACCATCAGGACCTCCAGCCTCGTTGGTTATCATGGCAGCGGCGGCGGCCTCGTCTTGCTCCTGCTTACTCGACTGGGACTCGGCGATCGCTGCCAGCAGCGCAATGAACGTCGAGTCGGCGCTAATCTTGCTGTGGTAGATCGCGTCGATCTCCTCCAGGAGTTTGCGCTCGCGGCCTTTGAACGCGTGCAGCAGTGTACCCACCTCACCGACCTTCTCCGGGTTGTGCAGCTGGTAGAACGACACGAGCAGGTCGTACAGCTGGCGCGCGGGACCGTCTATCGGCACCAGCGCCATGGAGCTGCTGCGTCTCCTATTCGCCTCAGCCTCAGCACCGCTGTCACCGTCAAGGCCTTTCAACTCGGCCTCCAGCTCGCGCTCCTGTCGCTTCTGCTCGTCGAGATGGTACTTGTCGACAGCTTTGCGCAGTTCATTCGTCCAGTCCTGAGCGAGCTTGTCCACGTCGGTGCGCAGCAATACCGGTCCGTTCTCCAGCGTCTCGATGCTGAAGACGGTCATCCCATCCATCGATGGCTTCTCGTTGCGCGGAACGTGGAGATTCACGACCACGTCGACCAGCAGCGGCGCGCTCTGCTTCGCGTCCTCGTCCGAGTCATCGCGTCCATCAATGGCAGTGCCTGGCCCGCTTCCATCAGCATGGGCGTGACGACTCGAGTGATAGCAGCTCCACGTCTCGTCGATCAGCACGCAGTAGCAGCGCTGGAACACCACGCCGAGCAGTGGGTGCTTGACCCACAGGTAGCTCTCGTACTGGCCGGATACACCCCGATCAGCAGTGCCAGCTCCTCGGTCGTGAGCCCTGGGCACGAGCGACAGGAAACTCAGATCCTGGGCAACATTCGTGCCGTAGGTCGCGTCCAAGTCCACCAGCAGCTGTCTCTCCCTGCCGGCAAAGTACGACAACAAGGTGTCCACCTCGCCCACCTTGCGCGGGTTCTGCTGCTTGTAGTACTCCACGAGCTTGAGTCGCAGCTTGTCGACCGCCAGCGCCTCGTCTGAGCCACTAGCGCCGGCCTTGGACTGCAGAACCAAAGCACTGGTGGTGGACGGCGCACGCTCGGCGTTGGCGTGCGCAAAGCCGAGGCCGCTGCGGATCTTGGCCATCCACTTGAGCTTCTCCTCAACGGTCGCCGAGCTCAGCGCTAGTGTAAAGCTCTGAAGTGACTGAGGGCTCGTACTGCTTGGCTCAGCCGACGACGAGTCGGGCGAGTACGAGACGAAGAACGTGTTCTTGGACGCCGGCCCCGGCACAAAGTCCGCCGGCGGCGGGTACTCGTACACGCTCGAGATCATGATCGCCTCGACGGGGTCGTACGGCTCGGTCTCGTACTGCGTCTGCGTGCGGTACCGCACGAGCTTGTTGACTGAGAGAATGCAGTAGCACTTTTCGTTGTTCCACGCGAGGTAGCCCGCCATCTTTACAAAGTCCACGAGACCGCTCTTGATGCCGCTGCTCTTGCGGCGGATCAGCGCTTGCTGCTTGGCTGTTGCTGGTACTAGAGCGAGTTTGTCGAGCAGCCCGCCAATGCGTACGTCGCTGGCGAGCGCCGTGCCATAGATGCGGTCCAAGTGTTCAACAAGCGCGCGTTCGCGCTGTCTGTACCGCGAGATGAGCATGGAAACGTCGGCGAGCTTGCTCGGATTGTGCTCCGTGTAGAACTCGAACAGCAGCTCCTGGAACTCCTCGGCCGCGATGGCGCTCTCGTCCTGGCCAAGGGGCTCCGCGCTTGGTGTCACAGCGTCGCTGGGGTGCTGAGTAAGCTCCTGGGCTTTGCGCAAGAGGCTCTTGCGCGCGCGGTCGATCATCGAGTCCTCCCTGCGCGTGGGCGAGAGCAGCGTCTCTCTATGCTTCAAGAGCGAGGCGCGGATGCCGTGGACCCACTTGTCCTTCTCCTCGTTGTTGGCTGCGCTGCAGAAGATTGCCTGGTGGCGCAGCGTCTGGATCTGAAAGCCGTAGTTGTAGTGCAGCAGCGCGCCGTGGCCATCCCAGTCCGAGACGCTGCACACCTGGATCTCCTCGTGGCTCGAGTTACTGCTAGTGCTGAGGCTCTGGTAGGCGTCATGTGAGTCAAAGATGAAGAGCCGCAGACCCTTGAGCACGCAGTACTTCTTCTTCATCACGGGCACGAACGCGCTCTTCTTGACAAGGTAGCCCTCGACCACGACCCGGCTCTCCAGCTCCTGCCTCGTACTAGGCTTCGGCTGGGACTTGTCGTCACCAGTCTCAGCAATACTGTCGGACGCTGGCTGCTTTGGGAACTGGAAGTGGCCACTAGCGCTTTTCTTGGGCGAAAGTGCCACCATGGACGACACGAGGTCGAAGGAATCCCGACGGGACTTGGCCGCGACCGCGCGGTGCGGCGACAGCGGCGGCATCGTGACGCCGATGTGCAGCGCCGTGGTCCACGTTGTGACGCTCTGGCGCGTCGGCGCGCTGCAGCAGAGCATTTTACCCTCGACCGTGACGACAGAGAAGGCGTGCGGGAGCACTTTCATGCCGCCGATCTTGCCGTTCCAGTCAGTAACGCCCGAAACGTGGACGACGCCTGCGGGGCTCTCGGGCAGCGCAGTGTACGTGTCGGCGTCCTTGTACCAGCAGAGTGTGTTGCCAAAGAGCACGTAATACCGGCGGTGCATTGTGGGCTTGTAAGGGTGCTTGCAGAGCAAGTAGCCGTCCACCAGCGGGTCCAAGTGCGAGGATGACGTGGCCCAGGACTCAATGCGCAGCTTAGCGAGCTGCTTAGCCGATTGTGCCTGCTGCAAGCTCGAGGCCGCGGCGTCGCGTAACTTTTGCGATTCCTCGGCGGCGTCGCGGGACTTTCGAAAGAGCTCGGCGTACTGGTGACTCAGATCTGTCACGCGCTGACCGAGGGCCTCGATGTCGCGGTGGTGGGTCTCCTCGAGCGTCGTATCGACCTCTAATTGAGCTGCGAGGCGCCCTACGCGCTCGGCCACTTCGTTCGCAACCGAGGACGCGCGTCGAGGAGGACTGACGCTGCTGCGTCGACGGCGCTCGCTCGCAACCGCGTCACCACCATGCTCGTCATCCGCATCAGCGTGGTCATGCTCTTCATCTTGAGCTCCAGGTGCTGAGCTATCCAGTGCGACATCATGAGCACTCTGACGCGTCTTGTCCAACGCCTGATGCGTCTCAGTCGACTTCTTCTTGGCCTCTTCATACAAGACCCTCGTGGACTGGAGCTTCTCCTCTAAAGCATGGCGCTCGGCGGCGTTCTCCTTCATGGCCTGTTCATAGCCCAGGGCTTCCTGAGTCAGCCTCTGAGCTGAGCGCACAGCCTCAGCAGCGAGCGTCATGGCCTGGTCCTCCTGCTCGGAATCTCGCAGCAAGCGGCGCTGCGCGTCCTCGATCTCGTCTTGGATGATGCGGTTGGGCTCGTCGAGCGCGTGCTGGATCGCCTGCATCCAGAGCTGCTTGTCCTCGAGCGAGTCGCAGTGACACTGGTACGTCGCGCCGCCAAGGTAGTCGATCTCAAACGCGTGCTTGTGGCGCTTCATCGTGAGCGCTCCTGTTGCGCCGTCCCAGTCGCGCACCTGCACGACTTCGAGCACGTTGCGCGGCGTCGCCTGGCGCTTGCACTCGTCTGCGTTCGCGTAGTACGCGAGCATCGTGCCCTTGAGCACGCAGTAGCGTCGCTGCCTGAGGCATACAAGTGCGACAAGATCAGTACGCAACCATGACCGGACATCTCCAGCCGTAGCGAAGCGTGGGGCTGGCTAAGAACCGGGAAAGAGACTCACATGGTGGACAGCAGCCCGCCCTTTTTCCAGAGATACCCCTCCATCGCAGCGGTGTTGAGGCCGTGACGTCTGCACACACGCGGAGAGAGTTGAGGTAGCTAGCTAGCTAGCTCTTGTGAGCCAAGGACCAGAGCTACCTTCGCAGTCAGACTGTCAGTCTGTCCGTGGAAGCGAGGTGGTGCTCTTTCTCGTCGAGACCGCGGCTTTTCAAGATCAAGGCGACTTTTCAAGCTACAAACCAATAATCTGATTCGGAGTGTACTTGTAACAGGTGCGTTGCTGTACTTGCCTTGCAATTCTAATGATACTTGTAACAAGTACATCATTGTACTCGCCTTACATTCGAGTTGATGAGACCCGTTTTCTTGGTGTGCGACCGGAGCGCACTTCCATTATGCTATAGCCTATGGGTAATAAACACCTGTAGCCTATACATATTTAGTAACGTGACATGCAGCAACAGTTCACGATCTGCATGACGGAAGCTCTCACTTAGCTTCGCTATTGTCGACGAGAGGCGATTGCCTACGCAAATGCAGTAAACCTAATGCCTATCACAAGAGCTCTATCATCACTTGAGTCAACTGGCTCACCCGTTCTGCCCT
>JAADXK010001162.1:0-10644 GCA_023337805.1 Globisporangium barbulae | reverse complement strand
GAAGAAAGCTCTGACACCCGACGCTTCTAGCACTTGTTTGCCTCTTTATTAGCGTTTGTTTGAGCCCTCATTTGCCACTGAACACGCAGTAGTTTTTGAAAAATTGATTAAACTACAATTTCTAAACTTTTGTCGGGCACTTTATTAGAGGTTTGCACCTTGGATTAGGCACTTGTGACGATTACCTCGGATTGGCGGGTCCAGAACCGCCAATCCGAGGTAATCGCGTTAAAAGCAGGTTTATATAAGCAGTGAGCTTTATGGAAGAACACTCGAAAGGGTTAGCTTATTCTAAGTAAAGGTTAATTAGAGCTTTATTGGAGGTTGGTTGGTAATAAAAGCTCAAATTAGCTATCCCAACCGCTAAAATGCTAAATGGCACAATAGCAATTCTGGACTAAAATTTAGGACTCTTTATATTATGCAGGTCACGCTAAGCTGCCAAAACTCGCATATATCTGCATCCTTTAAAACAGGAATATAAAAGCGGCGGCATCAAGATGGTGCTCGTTTCGGCGGATGCGTTCCTCGCAAAGGTGACGGAGCTCTACGAGCAGTCGGCCGGCGCCTCCAAGGGTTCCGTTGCCATCTCCTGCAAGAGCGGTGCGTCTACATATCTGCTGTGTGCATGCGCTCGTTTGCTGTGAAAACCCTCAGTAATGAGATCCTTTGCGTTATCACGTGCGCAGTCCCCGTGAAGAAGCTCGCGAAGGCGGGCTCGCGCGACAAGGCGCTGGCCGCCGCCGAGCACGCACTGCTCTTCCGTGTCTGCAAGTACGGCAACAACAAGCACAAGAAGAAGTACAGCACCACGGTACTGTATACCCACACATACACACATACACAATGCTCTACCTCAAACCTCATGGCATCATTGTTCTGCCTCAACTGTTGTTGCTCAGATTACGGCTGCGGGCCACGCGCAGTTCCACGCGGCGCTGAGCCAGATCATCAAGACCAAGGTGGACGTGGCCTCGCTCAAGGACGTAGCCTTGCACCCGGGCGCCAAGCGTGTCGTCACGAGCAAGAAGGCCACCGCGTGAGTGCGTGGCCAAGTTGTCCACATTAACGCACGTTGGTAGTGTCGTTCAGAAAGAATTATACACACAAAGTCTGTTCTCGCTCTTGACGTTCCGGCTCTTGATGCTACTGAACGATCTTGCTATGAGGGCAATGGGGACGACGAGGGCGAGGCCGCGACAATCTGGTCGGCGCCGCCGTCCGCGTGTTGCCGAAAGGCCGTGGCCTCGTGGATCTCGTCCAGCAGCGACATGTCGGCGATCACGCCGCTGAGGTAGTGGTTCCTGCGCGACGCGCGGCGGCGACTCTGCTGGTGGCTGGCGCTCGAGTTGAGGATGCGGCTGATCATGGGCATGTAGTCCAGATCGAAGCGCGGATTTGCGTCGCCAGCACTGTAATGAGAATGAGATATACACCGATAGGTTGACAAGGATGAGTTAGTTAGCGAGAAGTCTCGCAGGCGATCGTTCACCATGGATGGACACAGTGGGCTTCGTACCCGAGTGAGCTCAGTGGAAGCTCCATCTTGGACTTCATGCTATTGATCGCGAATCGGCGGTCGCTCCTGTAGCAAGCAGTCAGAAAACACGAGTGCCATCAGTATCTCGACCTTCATCATAGAGCTTATCATTAGAGGTAAGAGAGCGTACCTTCGCTCTGCTGCGAGTGCAGCCTCGAGACTCCGTCGCACACATGTGGACGAGCACGTCGCGGGTTTCCTCTGTAGCACGGAGGCTCCGATACCGTCAGGTGTGAGGAACGCGGCAAGTCCTGTCGTCCGCAGGTTCAGCGCCCTCAAGTGGCTGCGCTCCTGATCGAAGAAGGAGTCCTGTATGTATGTAGGGGTTACAAGGACAAGTCAGTGAGGATCGTCCATACGAAGCAACAGTACTAGCAACGTCTTGTACCTCCTCGTCGTGGTCGCCAAGTCCGTGGTGACAACCCCATGTGTCAGCGACAGAGACGGCGTCCATCACAGTCGAGAGGCTCTCGATCAGATGCGCGTCGGCCACTTTCTCGTGTGTGGTCTTGTCCTCCTCCGCTTTGCTCGCGCACGCGCTCACTTCGCTCAGCAGGTTACTAGAGAGCATGTCGAACGATCGCCCCGGCCAGAATGTCCACGCTGGAACGACAATCGGCGCTGCGAGATTCTGCGAAGTGTCCTCATGGACATCGATCACGACTGACTCGTCCACATCGATTTCCTCTTTTGATATTGAAGCAGCAATGGCAGATGGACGCTCTTGAGGACGCCATGTCCACTTGGCGGCGCGCTGCTTGTTCGCAAACTGCGGCAGGTGACTCTGAACAAAGTGCAGCGACTGGCGGATGTCGCACTTGAAGAAAGTCGCGAGCGTTTCTACCAGCGCGTGCGTGATAGGAAGCTGCTCGAGGTACGCCACCAGCATCATCCACGCGCTGAACTCGTTCACGGACGGCTTCGTGAGCACCTGGCTGAGCCGCTGCGGCGTGGAGGGGAAGTTGTCGGGGATCTCTCGGCACGTCAGCACGATGGGGCACTTGGAGTGCTTGGCAATCGAGCAGAGCGACGTGAGAAAGCCCTTGTCTTCCTCAAATACCAGGTCCACCTAAATTGGTCACACAACACATACAGATCATGAAAAGAGTGGACATGGAAGCCCAAAGTCAAGATGACAGCATGGTAAACACGTACGTCTTCAAAGAGCACGAGCGAGAGATGCGACGCCGAGCCATCGACGCTCTTGCGGGACTTCTTGGTGCTCTTCTGCTTCTTCTTTTCTGCCGGGTTGCCCATGTGCAGCACGCGCGTCGATTGCGTGGCTTCGCCGGCGATCTCGACAATGTTCTTCCCCGCGCGACTCTGTCCGGCGTTGATCTCGATGATGTTGTAGCCCAGCTCCTCGGCGCAGGCGTAGACCGCCGCCGACTTACCCGCGCCGGACTCGCCTTCTAGGATGAACAGACGGCAGAGGTCTGAGAGCTCATCCTCGTCGCTATCGTCGCCCTCAAACACGTAGAGCTCGGCCTGGAAGCAGCTGCGCCGCTCGCGCTCGTCACCGCCGAGCTTCCAGGCGCTGAGCCATGACGAGAGCATCCGCAGCGGCTCCTTGTTGCCAATGATACCGCTCGCAGCCACGGGCACGTAGCGGTCCACGAGCGTCAGGTTGTGCTCCTTCTCGAGGCGCTTGCCCTTGGCCGCGATGAGGCCGTCGAGCACTTCGCGCACGCGCTTTTCCTTCATGCCGTAGGTCTCGACCAGCGAGTCGATCAGTAAGCCCTCCGACTCGAACTCGAGCGGGAAGCGCAGGTCTGGCTGCTGCTGGTCATCAGTTGTGCTGCTGCTGTCGAGATATTGTCGGAACCAGAAGAGATCCGAGAACGTCGACTCGGCATGTACCTGTTCCTGCATGTGCGCGGTCGAGGTTGCAAACAAAGTGCTATGCTTGATGCTGAGAGCTGACGTCGCCATCTCGTCGTCCTCGTCGTCGAGCAAAATAATCTCTTTCGGAACAAGATTCGCGACTTTCCGTGGGATGCTCTGCAGCAGTGAGGCTGTTGTCTTTAAGGTTGCTAGCAGCTCGTTTGAGTCGACATCAGCGCAGAACACGTGCTGAACGGACGGGAAATGGACCGCATTCTTCGACCACTTGCTCTTGGCCTTGCGCACCTGGGTTCCCTCTGGACTGACAGTGTCCTGCTCATCAATCTCGATCACGTCAGAAGCCTCACCATTGTTGTTCGATTGTCCATTGCCGTTGCTCTTTGACTGAGCCTTTGGCGCCTGGAAGAACGGGTTCACGGCCGTCTTTCCACTGAAGAACGCCAAATCATTCTCGCGCGTCTTGCGCAGCTGCTCGCGGAGCTTGGCGACGGCCTCGATCTCCTGCAGCTGCTTCTTGTCCTGCTCCGTGAGGAAGAACGACTCCTTCTGGCTCGCCTTCGTGCCTGGGGACGGCGTGGTCCTGTCCATTTCCAGCTTCCGCTTGCGTCCCACAGGCGTCTTGAGCTCGCCGCCGCCAGCAACACTTCCCTGTGTTACTGCTACTAGAGATGTCGCACTGCCAGCGCTCGCGCGTTTTGAGCTCGCGTTCTTCTTCGACGGCTTCTTGCGAGGCGGCGTGCGCAAGTCGATGATCGCGCCGCCTTTAGTGATGAAGCCACCTGCTCCCAGTGACGGCGTCTGCTTGCGTGCCTGTTCGTTTAGTTCTTGGGCTTTCATCGCTGCCTGGCGCTTAGGACGACCAGGGGTGATCACTGCTGGTGATGTCAGCTCGTTCTTCTCCTTGCCACTCTGTTCACTGGTGGTCTGCTGCGTCTCGACACTTTTCTCCTCGTCTCCAATGGCCACTTCAGGTTCTTCAGCGTCTACTGGCGCTGGTGCATTTTCTGCCTCTGTGAAGCTGGTCATCTCGGTACTGTCAGTGTCCGATGGACTTTCCGGTACAAGACTGCTCTGCTCGTTCTCCTCGCTGCTCTTGGCCTGCGGCTCGTCTGAACTCTGACTCTGAGCAACGAGCTCCTCCGAGTGGGTTACGACTTTTGCTTCTTCTGCTGGAAGAAGCGCAGTGCTCATCTCCTCCAGTGACCCAGTTGCTGTCGTCGCTGCTGGTGCGTCTTCAACCTTCTGTTTGCTTTCCTTTTGGGGCACGCAAAACGCCTTGATCGAGTAATTCGGCTGCTGCTGCGCTTTACCGCGACTCTCCTTGAGCTTCTTCCTGCTGGATGCCGCCGAGCGTCTTCCCCAGTGAGCCTTCTCGTCGAACTCGCCGTCGTCCTCCTCCACATCGATCTCCTCCACGAGCGCGCGCTTGTCCGGACTGATGCGGTTAATTGTCTCCTTGGCGCGCAGAATCGCGAGGCTGATGTCCAGCGGCGACGTAGCAGTGACGGTCGTCTTGGCAGTTGCTGCAGATGCATCTTCTAGAGAGGCAAAGCTCTTGAACACGACCGGCGCTGGCTCGGGCTCCTGCTGCAAGGAAGAAGCCTTGGGCTTGTGCAGCCACGAAGACAGGCCGCGCTTTGCTTCCGCCATGTTCGTGCTGCAGATTCTATTGCTGCGGCGGCTGTGGGGCGTCGATGGCTGGTGCTGGTGCTGACAGAGGCACGCGTTCACAGGAACAGAGAGGAAGGAGGCCAACGAAGTACGCAGGAAGGAGGGACCGACCGCGAAGACGCAACCAAATGCGAATGTTGCGTTGCCAAGTGCAAACAAAATTGCGCCACTTCCCGCCAAAAATATGCATATCGTACTTTAACGAAATAACACAGTAATGTGGGTAGGACGACAACATAAAGCAGCAGAGAACCTGTATGTATGCGTTATGATGGGTTTGCATGAGCTTGGAAGCTTTTAAAATCGTCAGGGAGCTAGCTGCTTGAATATGCGTGCAGTCAAATTCTGTGATCGCACCTCGCTTTCCACACAGCATCGTAACCTTAGTGGCCAGTAGTTGATTTATCCATTCATATACGCGGCGGCGGATAACTTGTTCTCTTCGCTTCTCTACGCATGATCCTCTCTCCGCTGCGCTCGCTCGTTCCGCAAGGCCGCTACAATGCGCATCTTCCCGATGTTGCGTCCAATTGACGAAGAACCACCACCTTAATTCGGAGCCCACGTCTGCTGGTACTGCATTTGACTCGTGCCGTCGTCATACATGGGCTGCATCTGCTGCTGCTGGTGCGCGAGTTGCTGTTGCTGTTGTTGTTGCTGCTGCATCACAGCATTACCGTAGCCCATGTTGCCAGCGTGGTACCTCTGTTGTTGCTGCGCTTGTACTGCTGCTGCTTGGCCCATCTGCGCGTACTGCGGGTGCACGCCGCCCATGGCGTTTAGTCGCGCCTGGTACTGCGCATACGCCTGGGCTTGAGCGTACCGCGCCTGTGCTTGAGCCTGGGCTTGCGCCTGATTCATCGCCATGCCGGGCTGGCCTGCCACCTGCTGCGCGCCAGCCATGGGGTTCATCGCCATCGCGCGCGGGTACTGCATCTGCGGGTGCTGCATGGGACCATACATCTGCTGTTGCTGCTGCTGTTGTTGCTGCTGTGGTGGCGGCACTGGGCGCTGCGGGGGCTGCTCCGAGGACTCGTCGGCCCACTTCGCGAGCGTCATGAGGTTCTTGTTGAGCTGCTTGCGCTTCTTGTCGAGTTTGTCCGTGAACTCGCTCAGCTGCGTCGTGCCCTTACCGTGCTTGATCTGGTTGTTGAGCGTAATGATGTCCACGATCAGCCCCGAGTTCTCGTCCAGAATTGCCTGCACACATGCATCACATAGACAACAAAGAGCGTGAGAACAAAATGCCATTCACACAGACGGCAAGCAAGGAAAGACTGGCGTTGTTTCTACTTGACGCACTTGAACCTGCTCCGTCGGGATCTGCTTGAGCTCCGGTTCAGCAGTGGTCTGTGGGTACGCGCGCACAGCAGCAGGCGCGCCCGACGCTACTGGGTACCCGCGGCTCATCGCCGCCGCCATGTTGGCGTTCGCCACACCCGCGCCTGCCTGCATGTTCATCTCTGTTTTGCTCGTTCGAATTGTGAACGCTGCAAAGGGAAAGCACGTTCGACTAAGTACGATTCACAGATGAAAATACCTTTTCTCGCCTCTCCATTGGCTGAAAATGGACTGAGACCACTCAGCCAGTCCATCGCCGCTCAATCGATTGAGCGCCACAGCCAGCAGCAAGAAGAGAGCAAACGCAACGGAAGCAGCATGGGCATGGAACAGTTTCTGCGCATGACGGCCGTGCAGGCCGAGGCCGCGATGAAGCCGACGCTCGTAGGCGGCAAGTGGAAGCAGCCGCTCATCTCCGGCCGCAAGGTGGCGCTCATCAAGAAGCACGCCGTGCGCAACGGCCTCGTGGGCCAGTGGGTCGAGGGCCAGGGCGGCTGGCTCGAGACCTGGGGCCGCGCCGAGAAGCACCACGTCATGCGCCCGCCAAAGGGCCACCTCAACCAGCGCAACGAGTTCGACCGGTGCGTCTTTATATTTGCCATCCTGCTGTGGTCATCATTGCCGCTGTAGAGCGTTTTGTGTGGAGTATTGTGGCTCACGCGCTTGTCTCTGTGTCTATGTGTGTCCGTTTCAATTGCTTGCTGTGTGCATGAACAGTGTCAAGAAGGTCCAGGCGGCACTCGCGGCCATGCCGGCGAAGATCGCGGAACACAAGAAGGCCGTGAAGGCGTCCAAGCCGCTCAAGGGCCTCGACAAGTGGCTCAACGAGAGCGACCCGTACTAAGAAGGCAAAGAACGGCGCGTTTGTGGGGAAGCGGTGCGCGATGGCCACTCACTCATGCTGGTGTACGAGCGTGTGTGTTGGTATACGATCGAGCGCGAGCGCCAGACAGTAGATTTTTAATACCGTATAGAAAAAGGTCTAGTGGGGGCACATTGAAGAAACAAGACTGAAGCACACGCCAGCAGCGCATTGAGTTCCCCGATTGCGCGTCCGTGCAACTGGTATCAGGTCTGTCTTGCATCATCTATCTATCTGTCCGACATGAATGCATAGCTCACGGCCTCGCGAGCTTCAAGTTACAGCACGTAATGGTGCCAACAGAGTTGCAACTGCTGTGAGTATTTTCAGCAGCCCAATGCAGTTGTGTGACGCCAAAACTGAAACGGTGCCGGGTGATAGACGCAGACACTTGCGCCTTTAGATAAGCGAGCGTACGCGCAGCAGAGACCAGGAGCCTTACTATCCCAGCATCTCGAGACGAGGCCAAGGATGCCCAGCTGGAGCCGATTCGGGGAGCGCAAGAGCGGCAGCAGTATCCTGCCCATTGCCAGCAACAATGACGACGATGTGGACTTGAAGTACCACGCCAAGCCCTCACCACCGCGCAGGAGAAGCGCGACGCAGCTGCAGGGCCTGCGCCGATGGATCTGGTGACGAATGCGTCCGAATCAGTCTGAGTGAGGAGCTAATTGATGTCAAATGCTAACATTGTTGTTACTGTGCCTACTGGTGTTGTTACTGCGCTTCAGGTTCTTCCTGCTGGTGAACATCTGCGCCGTGCTCTTCTTCATATTTGCGAGCGCTTGGTACTTCCCGCCGGTCGTCTCGGACAGCGTCGTGCGTCAGGCGCTCTCCCAGGGCGAGTCTGGGCACAAACGAGAAGATCTGGCACTGGACTCTTCTACGGTTGCCCCGGTGACGACTACAGTGCCTAGTATCGAGGCAAAGAGCGCTGCTGAGGTTGATGGGGATGGTCTAATGAGTGAGGCATCTCTACAGGATGTGACGCCAGCGGTGCAGACACACGCGACACCTTTGGAAGTGTATTTGGAGAAGCCACAACGAGGAGCTCAAGACCTAGCAGCATCACCAGAGAATAGCGATGCGTCACCAGACACGGCAAAGGAACAAGAATCAACTCCTATGGTAGAAAGCCTTCCCGAGACGATGGCTTCAGTGGTTCGAAACGCTGTTGACGTAGTAGCGACAGCCACGCCCGAGACAGTGCAGGAAGCGGAACACTCGAGTGCGGATCCGCTGGCTACGAAGAGCTCCACTGAGGAGAAGGAGCCAGACACTATCATCCCCAGTCCAAAGCAGCAGCAACCGACCCACAGCAGCATGGCGGACCTCGTTGCAAAGATGAAAGAGCGACGCGATATCCGCTCTGAGGTGACTGAGACTCCGGTTGCTCCAGTGAAGCAGCAGCCGGTGAAAGAAGATCCGGGACAGAAATCTGCTTTAGATAATCGCATGGACACCAAAGGTGGCGAACATGACAAAGGCGAGCCCTCCGATGCGTTCAAGAAGCTGCTTGCCGACAAGATCAAGGGATGGACACCGGTGAAGGAAGACGGTAAGGTGCTTGTCACGAGAACTGATGGGGTGCTGATAACACTGTCCTTCTAACCACTCAATCACTCTTGTGTACATGGGCAGCCATCCGGAAGAACCTGCTGGTGTGGCTCAAGGCAGACAAAGGCGTCGAGGTCGAGAATTTAACAGAGTGCCAGACGACTGGCTCCGGCGACTCGTGTGATGTCAAGGCGTACGTTCTGTGTGTCTTGTTTTCTAGACCTGTGCCATCCTTCAGCGATTGCTAATCTCTCCACATTGCTGCAGCTGGACAAATCAAGTGGCAGCGCCGCACCAAAATGCGCGAGCCGAGGTGTTCACACCTGCAACAAAAGACCAGGCGCGTCCGACGTACATCTCGACCATCATGAACCGCAACGAGCTGCCGGCGCTCTTCTTCTCCTGTCCGCTGACGAACGACAACCTAAAGCTCCACGAGTTCATGACGCTCTTCTTCGTCATCTCCCCAGCTCAGATCGATGTACGAAGAGCTCTTCGGTTCTCACTACGGTACTACTGATGAAGACTTACTCTTATCCCCACTTGTCAATGCGCCTGAGCAGGTCACGAACCCGTTCAAGGGGCAAAAGTTCTTTGGCAACTCGCCCTACGGCCAGTTCTTCTTCCACGGCGGCAAGCCCGGTTTCCTGTCCAATGGTGGCGTCCGAGAGCTCGATGAGAAGGCGTCCAGCGGCGCGTTCCACCTGCTCACATATCGTTTGCACCGCAACTCGGTCGAGATCAAGATGAACCGGCAGCAGTGGAGTGGCGTTGGAGCTCCTGGTGAGAACGGCGGTGACTCGTTCGCGGTGCGCATGTCGGACAACGCGGCGTTGAGTCTCGGGAACGTCAAGCCACTCTGCGACACGAACGCCTTCCAAGGTCGGATTGCCGAAGTCATGGTCTACGACACGATCCTCATGGACGAACGTGTTGGCGAAGTGGAGAGCTATCTGGAGAACAAATGGTGGGACGCGCCATTTGAGCATGCAAAGGCTGCAGTATCACCACGTTCGCAGGCAGATGCCAATCAGGTTTCAGATAATGGACCAAACGTTGCTGCTACTGTTGCACCAGAAGACAATGGTGACAATGCAGATGAGGCTGTGCCAGCGGATCGAGTTGATGATCAAGTTAAAGCAGTCACTCAATCACCACCAGACGAAGTGGGCCCGCAAATCAATGGCAACGACGATAGCAATACTGTGCAAGATATAGCAACACCACGAGCAGCAGCACCAGCAGAAGAAGCGCAGACACCTGCAGAGCAGGAAGCAATGGAGCCATCTACACCTGCCGAGCCGATCTCGTTCAACCCCGAGAACGTGTTCGAGTGGATGCCGCCGGACGCACTGCTGGCGCTCAAGCAGGCGAAAGACGCACAGGAGCTCGCGACGCAGTGGCAGAATCGCGTGCGCGAGCAGATCGAGGCGATCCGCAGCTTCCAGTTTGGCGGCGACGTGCTGCGCGCGTTCATCCGCAACCGCAAGGACGAGCTTATCGCACTGCGTCAAGAGCTCTTCGGCTGATTCTGGTCTGACACGATCACTGAACACATCCTGGTCACCAGATGCTGCGTACTTAGCTGAATCAACATAATAAGTCTACCGTATAAGACTTGTCATATCCGGTAATGGTAGTTCGAAAATCATATGTTTTGGGAGGAGCTCGCGAAATGGCACAGGTCTGAATTTTACGAAACCACAAAAAATACGGAATATTATAATGATTATCAGCATCTACTCCTGAGAAGATCCTTCGCTCTCGCCGTCGTAAGCGATCTCATCGTCTACCATATCATCATCTGAATTGACAACGTCCTGCACAG
>JAADXK010001161.1:0-10649 GCA_023337805.1 Globisporangium barbulae | reverse complement strand
TGGGATCCACAGCATTGTCCACGCAGCGCTTGATTGATCTTGGCGACATTCGTATCTTGAACGTGTCCCACACGTAGTCGACAAGCTCGGTCTCGGTCGCCTTGGTTGGCCTGCGAATACACCACTGACGTATAAAGAGCGCTTTGTCATTGTCGAGGAGAGGAGAGGATGTCGTCCCACCACGTGTGGTAGCTTGTTCATAGCTCGCCAAAGTGACGCCGTGGCGACCCCGATCATACGAGCCGTCACCTCGTAGCTATAGCTCTTGAGCAACTCGAACGCACCATTGACTTCGAGAATGAGCATCTGAATCGAATTCAGATGCTCATTCTAACAGTCGCCTTCTTTTTAAAATCTGACCAATCATAAAATTCATGGAAATCATTTCCACCAATCAAATCCGTCGGCAAAACTGTGAATCGGTTTTTCGTCCGTTTTCATACAAAAACCAAGTGTATCGACATTTCACACTTTTGTCGAAATCAGCGAAACGACCGGATTTCGGCATAAGTGTGAAATATCGATACACTTGGTTTTTGTATGAAAACGGACGAAAAACCGATTCACAGTTTTGCCGAAGTATAAAGAACATTTGAGCGCTGATTTTTATCCAATCGGATTCTCAAATGACTGTTTCTGAACGCCAATGTTATTTCAACTTCAAAAATTCTGTAACCGCAACACAATACGAACCTTTGCGGAAACTCGCGCACTCACGGAAGAAGAGACAATCATTATCAAATGTAAGAGGTTCAACATGCTAAACAAACCTACATTGAAGTTCATAAAATTCGAACATTTTTAAAAGGATATGAATTTTCAAAGGTAAAGCACACTTTGCACGGTTGAAACGTCACCAAGTTTTTTTCTGTGAAAGTTGCTGAATGAGGGACATCGATTGAAGATCCAAAAAAGGAGCTCACAAATTATATTTTACTAGTCGTTAAAATATATTTACTTCTGGAAGACTCAGCCTTTGTTTTAAACCTGAATGTGAACCCGACGGGATGCTGGCGTTCGAATACTTGCGTTGGCTTGCGAGTATGCCTTTCAAATTGCAATAGTAAAACTATCAATTATAAAGAGGCAAATGACTTTGCGCGCTGCTGCTTGGTTAAATATCGATCAGAAACGATGATATTTTCAGTTTGGAAAACATATGACGTAAAGTATGATTTGTGGGCAAACTCTGAAAAGGTGGTTCCCTTGTATCGTTGCTAAACGGGAATGGACAACAATCGCCTTTACCTTGCGTTTCAGTTCAAGTAAAACTGGCACCCTTTGTGTGTTTATAGAGGTGATTATCTGGTGGCGAACGTGTCTTTGGGATTGACGTTGCATGTCAATGTGTGCTGGAGAGAGGACGAGTGAGAGTCACACATGCGTGTCAATGCATGACGATTGCCATGTGTTGTGAGTATCCTTATTATTATACATGTCCGGGCGAGCGTAGTGGGCGATCCTTACGAGCCTGCTTTGGGGCGAAAACTCAACATGCGTCTCGCACAGCATTGCATCACGGGTGAATGTCGAAATGGATGCATCAACATTGATCACTCTTATCATTTTGAGCCAATGGCATAATTTTAGCTGAAATAAATCGTATTATCAGCCAATGAGTAAGTTCTGTAAACCATATTAAATTTATCCAATCGTCACACGAGTGTTTTAAACAACGCAATATAAAACCGCATTTGCTTCAGTTTTGTTTTGCATCGTGATCTTCTTTTCTTCATTGCAGAACAGTATACAAGTGCAAGCTTCTTTTCTCAGTCAAGAGTGCGCCAATCCAAAAGACAAGTGTATTTTGCGCGCCTTCCCAGGAAAATAAAAAAAAGAAACTACGAAAACAAAATCGGGGGAGATGATCCGCTTTCCATGTTTGCGTCGCACTCCTTCTTCTCACTATCGGATTCGCTTTCGCAAGCGCAGATTAAGAAGAAACGCAAGCGAGCGAGCCCAACGGAGCGTAAGTAAGCAAACCACCACCAAGCCAGCAAGCAAGCGAGCGCTACACGCAAGCAAGCAAGTGAACAAGCAAGCGCAAGTCAAACACGCTCGCCACAACACAAGACACCACCACCACCACCACCACTACACAGCAGCGTACTAACGTAACGACCGCCATGGATCTCTCTGGTTTTGTGCGCCGCTTTCAGTCGTCGGGCGACGCGGAGAACGTGCACCAGCACCAACTGGGCAAACCGCAGGGCCTCTCGGTCGACACGAGCGCCACCATGAAGGACTCGCAGCGCCTGCAGCCGCAGTGGAGCTCCTCGTCCCCCACGGACAACCAGAACGGCAGTCCGCCCGGCAGCGGCCGCACGACCCCCGCCGCCACGCCTACGTCCACGCGCAGCGAGGACAGCGAGTACTACTTGCGTCGGCGCCGCAGTAACTCGGAGTGCCTCATGCTTGCGAAGAGCCGTGGCGGGGCGGACCTGCCCGGCCCTTGCAAGGAGTACATCGCCGGCGTGAAGCAGATCCTCGCGCGCAGTGAGGAGACGCCAGCGCCACCGGCGCTGCTCCGCCGTCGCAGCATGTCGCTCAAGGGCTCGCCCATGATGGGCAAGTGAGTCGTGTAAGGGGAAGACAAGAGCGTTTGTATTTAGCGGACGGCGAGAAGAAGAAGCAGAAGAAGGCTATTGCGAAACCACCGGCGTGAGTGTGTGTAGTAGGAATGGCGCGCGATGACCATTGAAGCCGACGACGACAAGAGGAAGAACGAAGAAGGAGGAGATGAAGAAGATCTCGCCAGCGAGTGTGCGGCCGACCGACCGGCGCGCCTTTGTGTATTATTATATTATTGATTATTAACGGACACGAGAACGATGATGATGACAATGAGCTTTTCTTGTGCCTTGGTTGTTGCTTGCCTCTTTCTCAATGCCCGGGTCTTCCTCATGGACACTTGGATATCCTAAAACTTGCTCTGTTGCATCTCTTCCTTCTACACGGCCTTCCTACCGTAGAAGAGCGGAATCGCCACCTTCTCGTGGTCGCTCGAGATTGCGCAGATCGGGAAGCAGCAGAGCTCGCACTCGTAGAGTTTCCGGGGCTTTGGCCCTGCAGACGTAGCCGACCCACCGCCAAACGACTGCGACGGCTGGACGCTGCCTCCACTGTACGCGCGCCCCTTGAGGCCGAGCGTCAGCGCAGTGACCATCCCGGTGTGCACATTGTACGGCTGCTCGGCGTTCTCTCCGACGCCAGCGAGCAGCGACTGCTGTTGCTCACCGGCTTGCCGCTGCCGCCTCTTCTTGCGATCGCGGAAGCTCAAGATCATTGGTGCTGATGACCGTGAAGATAGCTGCGTTGTTCGAGACGAGAGAGGTGCTGCTGCGCCGGTTGCAGCCCCATTGATGCCGGTCAACCGACTGCTGCTGCTACCTGCTGACGACGGATTTGGTGGGGCGAAGTCAGCCCCGAAGAGCGAGTCGAGCCGCTCGATCGCGCGGATGTCGACCTCCACCCACTGTACTTCGTCGCAACGTCTCGACCGCGCCTCCAGTGGGAACATCAAACGCTCCTCGCTGACCTCGTGGATCATTCGTGGATCCGTCGGGTAGCCTTCGTACTGGACACCTCTGCCACCATCACCCTGTTGCTCTGCTGCTGATCCCTCTGATCCGAAACCTTGCTGAGCCGTCAGTGACGACGGGAACGGGTGGAAGCAGGGATTGCTGCCCGCCTGCTGATTGATCATACTCCGGACACACTGTTGCTGCAGATGGTACATCGCGTCTTTGATCCTGTCCATCTGCACACCAAAGACACTCTCACCGCAGAGACACCGAGCCACGTAGCGCTTGTTCACAAGCTTCTCCCTCGCTTGCACGCGGCAGAGAAGCTCTTCGTGGCGCGCGGCGTACGCCTCGAGCTCGAGGAGTCGCTGGGCTCGTGGATACCCGAAGAGTTGCCCGCAGCTCCGAGCTAGTAGCGTCAGCGCCTCGGCTGTTCCGAGTGAGGACGTAGTCTGCAAGAAGAAGAGCACCATCGTGACGAGCGTCTCGTTCATCGCCTTCATCGCTTTCATGTCCTTACCAACGCCAAGCAGCAAGACGCTCCTGCCGCGCTCATTGCGCAACAAGCGCTGGAAGATTGGGAAGAGCTGGTGCACCTCCTGGTCGAGCTGCCGGAAGAACTTGACATCCAGATCGGATTGCTGCTGCTGAGAGCTGGACGCAATCGCGCTTCGACGGTTGAAGATCCACTCGGAATTGATAAACAGGCACGTTCGCCCGTCTTCTTCGCTCAGCTCGTTCACGAGACTCGACACGGCCTGGGATGACGACGACAGCGACGGTTCTTGCGCGTCAAACCTCGCGTTCGCGTCATTGTCCCACAGGAAATACACGAAATGGTCGTACTTGGTCTCGTGCGCGGCCTCTAACGCGTCCATGAACGTTGTTGTCGCACTCGTTGCTCTGTCACCCGCTCCAGCCCTCGTCAGCGATTGCACATAGTGACCAATGATAGCGTCTGTGATGCCGCCGAGATGAAGATTCCAGAACAAGCGGGAGGCCACGACAGGTGGCGGAGGCAAGAGCGCATCAGTGCTTTTGGACTCGGCATTCTTCTGATCTCTCTCGTCGGCATGAGAAGATTGCAGTCGGGATCGGAAGTTTGGGAGGCTTGGAATTTCATATGTAGATGTCTGGAACTCTCTGAGACCATCAGAGGAAGCTGAAGCGCTGGAATCACTTGAGAGTGCTTGATCTATGTACTTCTTGTCTTCAGCAGTGCTTGAACAATGCAAGATGTCTTCAAGAAGTCGACGAACTTCGGCGACAATTTGATTGATCGAAAGCCGACTGGGCGAGCGCGAGAGGATCTTCTCACACAGAGTCACGATTCGAAGCACAAACAGCTTCTCCTGGTCGTTCTTTGGACACAGGCTCTCGTTCATCTTTCGCTTGTGGTCCTCACGCAAAACGCTGCCCTCCGAAATCACTAGGTGCGTGTAGAGACCTGCCGCGTCATCTGCACCAAATCAAGAAGCACAGTAGAGTTGAATCATATAGCCTCATCCATGTTGGAATCTAGTAACTTGCGCTGCCTGCACGTACCGTTCTCGAACATGAGCTCCTGGGTAAACAGCTCATAAAGTAGACAGCCCAGAGACCAGACATCAGAGGCGAACGTGATCTTCTCCTTCTCACCTCCCTTGATCTTGAGCATCTCGGGGCTCTTGATGGCTTCAGTACCTCGTGTTCGCGACGGAAAGAAACAGTGTTCTTTCGGTCTTGTGGGCGATCGCTGCTTCGACTGGGGCAATAATGAGAGTGAGGAGGTCGGCGAAACGAATGACGTTGTAAGTGGCGGAGCAAGATCCGATTTTGCCAGCATTGACTCCCCAAAATCTCCAAAGCAGAACGCTGTTTTGAGAAAGCGCGTAGCCTCGCTCTCAAAACTCTCGCGCTCTTCGTACAACAGCAGTCTGCGAGTTAGATCAATCGGCTCTGTACGAATCAGCACGTTGTCGCCCTGGGCATTGAGAAACGAAAATCGTTAGCAACACAGGACATTGCAACGAGTCAGCAATAGTGAGCTTACCTTGATGTCAAAATGGCCGACTCCCTCACGGTGGATGCGCACCAAAGACTGGCAAATGTGCTCGTAGGCTCGAAGTACCGTGATAAGAAGCCATCGAAATGGTACCGACCCCAAGCTCGCTCTCCACTCGTTCACGGTACAAGGGCAGTACTCCATCATGAGCTCAAAGTTTTGTGCTTCGTGGTAATTCCCGAAGTCCAGCAACTGTATAGCTGCAGGCTCGCCTTGCAATTTCTTCAGAACTAAAACCTCGTTGTAGAGATTGCTCAAAACCGACATATCCCCAGGTCGCTTTTGAATCGCCAGCGTTTTGATGGCAACCGAACTTGCACGGGAGAGTACTGGAATTGAGCGGTAGACCGTCGAGAACGCACCTTTTGTGATGTAGGTGCGTGAAGATTCGGTTGGGGCGTCGCCTTCCAACGAATTCAATTTCGCAGCTTCTGCATCTTGTCCAGCCTTGTCCTTTAGTGCAGAGCGTGTTGTCACGTAGATGTCACGGTCGAACACATTTGGCGCCGCGAGACGAATAAGAAGTCGAATGGCTGAGGCTTGTGCAGCCGTTGGTATCACGAGTGACGACTCCATTTCCCGAAGCAGTGTCTCGAAGTTTTCCACGCCAAGCTTGACGACTGCCAAATGCTGCTGGAACGTCCACAAAATGTCGTAATAGCTGTCCTGAAGAGTGGATTCGCTTGTTGATGTCTCCTTCGGAATCGCAAATCGAGGGCAAAGTTCTTCGTTCAGCTCGAAATTCGGCTCGAGTAGCAAAAACGATGCGATCAGAATGATCACAAGAGCGTGGATATCTGGGTTTAGCAAGAGACTACCATCTCCATCACTCAGTTCACTTGATGGCAAGGCATCGGAGCGGGGAATTGATGTCGGTAAAGTGTGCAGCTTCAAAGTAAGCATGGGAGCAACTTCTTGAGCTGGATCAATCGTGTCTCCACTAACTCCGGAAGCCACAAGAAAAGGTTCAGGCGATTCTCGATGAGAGACTTGGACATCTTCAGCGTTTGTACTTGACTTCGTCTTCAGCTCTGGCTGCCGAGTTGACTTGCTTGGAGCCTCCTTGCACGCCAGCTGGAGTAGTGTCGGAATCACGTGTAGTGAGGCGAATGCGTCTGTGATCACCGGAAGTTGAGCTCTTCGGCTGACTAACGCGATCAGACACTTTAAGTGTAAACCAGCAGCTTGGCACACCAGCCGAGGGCTCTCCTGAGTGGGGCTTGCACTGTAGCGCTCGCTGTAAAGCGTGACATAGTGCATGTGATTTGAAACCCACGGCTTGAAATTCGCTTGAACGTGGGAATGTTCTGGGATAAGCGACGAGTAGAACTGGGCTAACAGCAGCAGGAATGCCTCAACCAGTTTGTAGTAGGAAGGGTTGCTGACTGAGAGTTCTGGAGGCTGAAGCTTCTCCTGGAAAGAGCGGACGACGCTCAAATGCGGAATCTTGCTCCAAGTCGATCTGCTGGCACTCTCGGTTGGAGGGATCGACTCTTTGGGAACCAAGGTAAGCACAAGGTACTCCCACATGCTCGGTTCGTCATGGCTTCCGCTTGAATCCGAAGATAAAGTACTCGCCATCAGCACTGCTTTACGTTGCTCGAGCACTTCGACATCTTCAGATCTTGCAATACTGATCCCAGAGCTGTTTTCAGCGCGCTGGTTTCGCACTGGTAGCACCAAGTCGAGCGTGATGAATTCGTGCAAGAAGCTCAGAATTTCCGTTTGTATCACGTAGCTTGTTTTGATATCGAGCAGATCGACGAACGTCAACGCTGCCGATGCCAGTTGCCGAAGAAGACTTAGCAGCGGAAAGCATCCTCTGTTCAGTACTCGAACAACTAGCGTTTGAAGATCAACATCGGTGGACCGCCTCATAATGAGGCAGAATATCTGCAACAGCTGACACGCAAATTGGATGTGCTCGAAGCTCGCCGAGGCTGATGCCTCGTCTCGCTCAAGAAGCACACTCAGGACCGTCGCAGTTTGGAGCAAATCTTCGAGCGAAAAGACGATCCATTCATCCACAAGACTTCGTGGAATCCAGCGAAACATGACGATGTGAGAGAGCAGTTCGGTTCGTCTCTTGTTCGAAGCCGAGGGCTCTTCAGAGCTTGGCTTTTCGCTTTCATCTTCATCCTCTGTATTTCCGTCATTTTTAGTGCAGCTTTCCAAGTAGTCGTTGAATTCACGCAGCTCTGTGCGAAACAGATGGATCATGAACCAGTACTTCTTGTCGCCGAGCGCTGTCTTCATTTGGCTCCTTCTTTTCAACTCCAGGCGAAATAGGTCCGACACACACTTGATGACGACGCGGAGACGACAGTAGTTGCCTTGATCCAGTAGTGCTTGGTCGGGACTGAGAATCATCTCATCGTCTGGTGCCATGGCGATTGCGTCTTTTATTTGCTGCATCACCTCGTTCGAAAGACTTTCGTGGATGTTTTCCAGTCGCAGCAGCAGCCTAACGTCTCGTTCCCACATCTTCGCCGAGGAGCTGAACAGCAGCTCGAGGGAGAGCTGTAGCACCATCTCGTACATGCACATTTTGGGCGACAGCTTCGTGCGCTTCTTGCGTTTGCACGATGTGTAAACACCATGGTGGTGCTGACTGTCCTTGCAGATCTTGGCTTGGGATTCACTCGCGGACACTCGCTGCTGTATCTCCCGACAGAAACAAAAGGCATACTTTGCCCCCACACAGTTTGTCTCTTGTTTCTCGTGTGCCACTTCAAGTTGACCTGGACAGAGATTCGAGATCAGCTCTAATTGCACGAGCAGAGGATTGATACGCAGAAAAACCAGCGGCTTGACACTCGAGACGACTGGGATCGCAAACGTCGTCCCAAAGTCAACCGATTTCCGGGATCTGTCTTTTGGCTGTGTCTTCTTCCCGATTCCGAACAATGACGATCGATGCTCACTTGACGCTCTTGGTTTTGCTGCACCAGCATTTGCTTGCATAAGCACCTGAGCATTTGGCGATAGTCCTCCGCTTTTTGACGACGTGAGCTCGAAGCGATCACCGGTATGCAGTGCCTTCCACAGCAGGTTTGTACCTTGATTTTTCAGGAAAAGGGACCGGAACTCCGGCACCATGGTCAGGAGGTCTCGAACTAGCTCAATGAACTCCGCAGGAAGATCACAGCGCATTGAGAAGAACTGGAAGATGTGGTGCGCAAACTTGTACAACATGGCTTCGTCGCACCGATGAATCATGTGCACGATATCAAACCGTAGAACCCGCGCGAATCGATGCAGGAGCTTCAATTTCTGCTTTGGGAACAGCAGTGTTGAATGCGCTCTGATGGAACCCCCTTGAGCTGCACTTGCACTGGCTTCGATTGACTCCAAGCCGGAAGCAGCGGCAACCATCATCTCGAGCAGATAAGGGAAGATCTGCGCCGCCATCCTGATCTTTTCCTTCGGCCAAGTCGGTGGAGGCAAGTCGCTTGAGCAATCCATGCTACCCTCGCTAGAGTAGGATTGTGCAAACAGCAGATGCATGCTCCGCAGCGAGTCCAAGAACGTATCCGGAAGTGGTTCGTGCGGGATGATGCTCCAACAGACAGATTGTAGAGTTGCCAGCAACGTAAACTCGGGATCCGAGCTGTTGAGCTCGACGCAGTTCTGCCACACGCTCAGCTGAACAGGGACGGTCGTGACTGTCGTCTCTTTGAGCATCACTCGGTCAGGAGCGAGGAAGTTGTCCCGCAGCAGCTTGAATCTGGATAAGTAAAGGACACTGTTAAAGCCAGCAACCCATGGTGATGGGAAAAACATCGACGCGAAGAACTTACGTGATATCTGCATCGAACGTCCGTTTGCTTGAGAAATGCGTTGAAATGATGAACGCCGTCGGATTAAATGTGCCATCAGCGACCACCATCACGAACTTCTGAAAGTCAAACTCGACATGACGCACTGGGACCACACTGCTGCTGCTGCTGACGTTTGAGTTGGTGGCAGTCGACGTGCTCGAGGATGCATTGTAGTTTGTTCCCAAGATGTAGAAACCACACGAATTTGAAACCAGCACAACCACGCACGCTGACTGTGCTGCAGCGATGGTTGCCCCCCAGTCGTCCAACTTTGCGTCTTCATCCAAGTACGGCTCGCAGCACATCTGCAGTAGAATCGCTTTCACCTGCGGTAAGAAGCGCTTCCAACACTGTTCGAGCTGCAAATACAGCTCTATTGCGAGATAGATTCTGTGCACTGGCGTCATCATCGTCGAGTGTGTCTGCGACTGACCTGGCGCTTTCTGTGTGGACGGTGGACGGTAGGGACGCCCCCATTCGATCGGCTCGTCTTGCTTCTTCATCTCCTTCGCCTTCACCAGCACGATCATGCGCACTGCCTGTCGGAACTTTATGTACACTGCCAGATTGTCGTCTTGGTCCTTGACGAGGAGGTGTGCGCCTGGCGGTCGATTCGCTAGGAACGCCATAGCAGCGTCGGCGTTTGGCGCAAGCACTGCAAGAAAGTACGTGGCGTTTCTCGAGCCGTTGCTACCGCCGAGCAGCTCGTCCTTGATCCTTGGCCTGTATTGCTGAGAGTTGAAGACGTCGCCCTTGCTACCGCCACTGCCTACTGCCATGAAGACCACGGCGGTGCCCGTGGTGGTTCCAATCAGCAGTCCCTTGGTGGATTTGTGCACCGTCACGGCAGCGGATTCATGTTGTGCGTCTGGCATCCCATTCGCGCCCTCGGTAGCGCTGTTCGTAGCGCTCATCACTTGCTCGTGGTCGTTCAGGTGCGCAGTGCGCGCGCGGGTTGCACTCGTCGACTGTGTCCACGTCCAAACGCACGACTCACAGGCCACGTCGTTTCAGGAATGTGACGACAACAACGACCATCACTCTTCGCGTTTGAGTTTGTTTTAGCCAATGGGAGCAATAAAAGCTTTATCTAGCCAATCAAAAGATATAAAAGTGCGGACTTCAACTTCGAGCGCGGGACGCCGACGAATGCCCTCCAGCGCGCTGCTCGTGCTAAGAAGAGCGAGAAAGCGGTCAGTTGGAACAAGCGCGCGTGCGGCTCGATGCGGTCGCGCAAAGCTGAATCTACCGGAGTGCTGC
>JAADXK010001160.1:0-10667 GCA_023337805.1 Globisporangium barbulae | reverse complement strand
GCGCCAGCCCTCCGCTGGGTCTCTCAGAGGCAGCAAGTCGAAGACGATCATGATGATCAGCGCCGGCGTGCTGAAGAGCAGGAGCATCAGGAAGACTCGTGCTCTCGATGCGGTCTTGCAGTACTCATGGAGCGCGAGCAGGCGCTTGACCGCGTACTTCTTGCGCTCCGCTGGGTGAACTCAGGCGCTGCAGCGTTTGCGGAGCCACATGCTTCCGAGCTGTGGGGAGGAGCAGGCCTACCTTCGGCAGGCAGTTAAGGTGTGAGCGAGTTAGCTGCCGACGTCAAGTTTGTGTTGTGTGATGTCACGTTGAGGTTGAGCAACGCCCTTCTTCCTTCAGTGGCTCTGCGACGGCGATATTTATACCGCGAGCCGGCGAGAGCTGCCGCTCCACGAACATTCAACAACAAAGCGAAGACTGGAAACAAATCTAATTTATAATCTAACTACGAACCTCGTGGGACGCTGCTGCCGCTACTCGACATGATCGCTCTTGCAATTCACGTCCATGGTGCTATCGCCCGCCATCGCCTTCAATCTATCCCTGCACTATGCGGCAGTGTGTCCCTTGATAGAATAGACCGTGGTGGACTGAAGTCACTGGCTCGCTCGCTGGCTAGCTGCTGGGCTCATTACATCTGGATCTTGCTGAAGTACTGCACGAGGCAGAGGTTGTTGTGCAGGAGCTTCTGCAGGTGCTCCCACTGCTTCTGCTGAAGGTTGCAGAGTTCCTCGACCCGCGCGAGCAGCGACGCGTCGTCCACGAGCAGCTGGTCGTGGAGCTTGAGGAAGCGGTTGAGGTACGCTTGCAGCACCTGGAAGTTGCGTTGCGTCGCCATCTCCTCCTTCAGGAACTCGAGGAAGAGCGCCAGCAGCGCCTTGCCCTCAGCGTCAAAGTCGCCCATGCACAGCGTGCTCATCTCGACATCCACGGCGGATGCCGACAGAGTCTGCATGTACACAGCGACGCTGTGGAAGCGCGTGAGCTGCATCGGGCCAGTCTTGAGCGCCTGCTGCGCCTTCGTTGGCTCACTCGCAGCGGCCTGCGCGAGCAGCGTCGCGAGTTTGCAGCGCGACGTGACCATGCCCGTGGACTTGAACAGGCGCGAGCCGTTCTCGCCGACGGTGATGGCACCGGCCTCCTTGTCGTCTTCAGGCTGCGCTTCAGCATCGCCGTCGTCATCGTCACCCCAGGCTTCGTCGTCGTCACCGACGCCCCAGCCTTCCATCTGGACATCGTCTTCTTCGTCGTCATCACCTTCTGTCTTCTCCTTCTTTTGAGTTACAGCAGCGTTCTCCGTCTTCTTTTCCACTGGCACGAATGTGGGCTTGACCTCGTCTTTTCGCATCGTCGGCAAGAAGAACGGCGCCTTCTCCGGGGCCTTGGGTGGCTCAATCGGCTTGTTGCGCTTCTTGATCAGCTCGAGGTTGAAGAGCGAGTGCCAAAGCGCACGTGGCGCGGTCGAGAGCGTGATCAGCGAGTGGCCGAGCGGCTCCACCGGTCCAACAGTGTCAGCACTGCCATCAGCCTTAGCCTTCGCAGCGGCAGCCGCGAGCGCAGCTTCGTGTTCGATCTCCTGGTTGCCACCATCCACCGACAGCTGTGGGTTCTTCTCCGAGCCAAAGCCGAGCTCGTCCGCGTTGTCCACTTCGTTGAGCGGCACGGGCATGTCCATGAGCGTCGGCTGCTGCGGCTCCGCGTCGAGGAAGACGTCCATGAAGAAGCCGCGGTTTGCCCAGAGGTAGATACCGACGTGACCCACGTGGGTCGTCGCGAGGAACTCGCCCGTGGGCGAGAGCGCGAGCCCCGTCACGGGCTTGTGGAACTTGATCCAGTCCACGCACTTGCCCGTGGGCAGATCCCACACGCGCAGCGACGCGTCCGCGGACGACGAGAAGAGCCAGCGGGCGTCGGCGCTAAAGTTCATGTCCGTGATGCGATGCGTGTGACCCTGGAAGCGGCGCACGAGCTTCTTCGTGCTGATGTCAAACACGCGGATGACCTGGTCGTCGCACGCCACGCTCAGCAAGTTGCTGTCGCGGTGTAGCTCCATCTGGTTCACGGGCGAGCCGACCGTGAGCTCGAATACCAACGAGTGATTCTTGAAGTCCCAGAACTTGAGCTTGCCGTCGATGCCACCAGACACCATCGTCCGGTTCAGCGCGTCGACGACGACCGAGCTCACGGGGCCGTCGTGCGCGTGACTGGCCGTCATGTCTTCCTCAATCACGGGCGTTGATCCAGGGAGCGTGAGGCCGCGGATGAGTTTGGCCTTGGGCGTCGCCGCCGTCGGGAACGACCCGCGTTTGTCGCCGGACTGCATGTTGTACTTGAAGATCGCACCGCCGATGCTGCCCACGAGCGCAAAGTTGCCGCACGTGCTGATCGCGACCGAGGTCGCGAGCGTCTTTTGGCGACGCAGGTCCTCCTCGCTGCCCGGCGTCACGCGGTTGCTCGGGTCGAACTGGCGCAGGATCTTCTTGCCGATCGCGCGGCGCTCAAAGCGCCACACGTAGGCCGCCATCTCGTTCTCGTGGCAGGTCACGACGTTCGACCAGTCGCGCTCGCGGGTCTCCATCGCCGCGAACTGCGTGATCGGTGGGAGCTTGAGGTCCTCGACGCGCACGTTCATCTTGCGCGCCTTCTTGAGTACAGGGCCCTGGGACATCTCGGTACTCTGTTGCTCGCGGGCCGTGTGGAAGACGCGGAACGCGCGGTCCTGGCCGGCCGAGAGGATCTGGCAGCACGTGCCGTCCGAGCCGTCGGCCATGGTCGCGAGCGTGTTATTTCCGTAGTAGCGAATACGCGTGGGCGGCGCGCGGTGGCCCTCGCGCGACTTGAGCAGGCGTGCCGTGCCGCCGTTCAGGTGGTCGAAGATCCACATCTTGATCGAATTGTCCGTGCCGCTCGAGAGCAAAATGGGCTCATTTGGGAGGAACACGAGCGACGAGACCGAGCCGTCGTGCGCACCGGCGATCATCGACTCGAGCTTCTTGCTCTGCAGATTCCAGACCGCGATGTCGCCCGTCGCCATGCCTGAGACCACGAGCGGCGCCTGCGCGCCCGAGTCCGTGCGGAACGAGATGGCCGTTACCTTGCTCTGTTCCTGCTTGAAGTCCATCACGAGCTTGTCGAGCTGCAGGTGGTGCATCATGAGCTTACCGTTGCCCAGACCGACGCCCACGACGTCCACGGCGGGGCTCTGCTCGAGCGCTGTGATGGCCGAGCCCCAGCCCTTGAACGTGTAGATGCACTTCATCGTGCGCACGTTCCAGAGCTGCAGCGTGCCTTCCTCCGAGCCCACGAGGATCTTGTTCAGGTAGGTTGAAGGGTGCAGCATCACGCTTGGCGTGAACCCAGGCTCGAACTTAATCTCGTTGATCAGCTCAAATGTGCTGTGAGGGTTTTGTTAAAAGACACAACATACACGTATGAGTCGCTGGTTGCAACATGCTGCATAACACACAAGCGAAAAAACGTACTCAAGGTCCCAGATCATGATCGAGCGCGCTTCGTCCATCGAGAAGAGCGTGTTGCCGACCGTGAGCAGCTACAGAGAGTAGGATAGATGATACAATCGTGTCAGTCCACGATCATAGCAGCTGTCGAACCATGCAGACATACACAATGACAATGACAAAACAAACCTGCTTGAGGTCGCCCTTGTGCCCGATGAGCGTCTGGATCTGCTCGACGCGCTTCCAGACGATGATCTGACGCCCGCAGGCCGTGAACGTGAGCTGCTTCTTGGCTAGCACCTCCATCGCGAGGATCTTTTTCGGGAGCTGCGGCGACACGAGCACGGGCGTGAGCTTGTCGCACTTGTAGACGGCAAAGGACTTGCCGAGCGACGCCGTCGCGAAGCTCTCCTTGCCCATGCCGTACCACACGAGCGGCAGGTCGTCCACAATGAGTCCGATCGCACGGAAGCACTGCAGCAGGCGGCTGTTCTGGCAGCGCGTCAGTTGGTGGTCCGCCGACATGTTTGTTGTTGCGTCTGTTGTGTTGGGCTGTGCTGTCTGTTGTGCTCTGCTCTCGCGCTGATTCTGTAGACGACGGGTCGTAAGTGTGACCGTGCGTATGCGATGCGCGTGTTTCTGTGTGTCTGCGGCAGGTGCGTGAGCTGCTGCTGCTGCTGCTGGAGAGTCACAGAGAGAGAAGAGAGGTGGCGTCTCCTTGCTGCTTCCTGGCTTTTGGCTTCTGCAACCAGCCAAATGTGGCTCGTGGACGAAATGACTGGAAGCAAGTCTGAAGCGATGACAGTACCTTGTATATCCATTAAAGTACGAAACAGCAGAGATCAACATCGTACTTTAGAGGGAGTAAACACCGTTTCATAACACCCTTTTTACGATGATCAGACAATGTGCGTAAAATGTGACCATACCATACAAGGTATTAGTTACAACAGGATGTTGCAAGTGTTTTGATGCGTCCTATCTGCAAATTAACATCAGTATGTCAAATATGACAGTGTTGAGTAAGGAAGGTAAACTTATCCGATGTAGCCAAAGTGACCACAACGTTGCGAAAGATCACATGCGATCCAAGTGTTTGCGAGACATGGCTGCCACTGACGCGGCACTACGATGGCGGAGACAAACCTCGACTCCAGTCACTTCTCACTACTCAATCTAGAGCTCTATGGCGATCCCTTCGCTCGTTACTGCGCAGCAGCGGCGGCAGCGGCATCACCTGGGGCCTCCACATCTCCGTACGTGAGCGCGCGCTTCTCGCCGATTTTGCCCAGGAGCACGCGCGCTTCTTCGTTTTCCAAAAAGCGCTTGGCGAGCACCTCGCCGAGGCCCTCGGCTTCGTCACGTGGTCCAGAGATCGAGTCTACCATGTGCCAAAGAAAATAATCACGCGAGGGTCAGCTTTGACTCTAGTATACCGATATTCGTTCAGCAAAGTGCATGAATATATGTGGATCGACGTACCCTGGATGGCCTTCTTGCCGTCGCGCGAGAGCACCGTGGCGGTGAGCGTGAGCGTGTCTTCGTCCAGCGTTGTGTTCACGCCCATGGCGATCTGTAATTGAGAGGGCACGGTCGCAACACATTAGCCTAGCAATGGCACACATTACAAGACCAACACAGCAACGTACCTGGCACCCGCCCTCGAGGTGGAACAGCAGGCTGCGCTCAGCCGTGCACACCTGCGCTGACTTTTCGTGCTCGATCTTGGAGAGCATTTCGAGGATCTATGAAACACACAATGCGGATACTTTTGAACACCCAGTATCACCACAATGTCCAACTTCGGTGGGCAATATCTTCCAGCATGGACACTTTACCTCCTTGTCGTCGCCACGGCACTCAATACCGATGCTGCCCTGCCCCACGCCATAGCCAAACGTGTCGAGTGGCAGTAGCTCGTCAATGCGATCGCCCAGACCGCCACGACGAAAGCCGCAGGCCGCCACGATGATCGCGTCGTAGTCGTCGTGCTCGTCCAACTTGGCGAGACGCGTCTGGATGTTGCCGCGGATCGTCTTGATTTCGAACGTCGGGAAGAGGCTGGTTGGTTGGAACAAGCCCCACTGTTAGCAAGTTAACACTTGGTAATGGACTACAGACTGGTACCGTACCTGTGCAAGAGAGCCTCACGACGCAGTGAGCTCGTGCCGATCACGCTGCCTTCAGGCAAATCCGCAAGACGCAGGATTCCACTCTGCTTGTGCTTTGGGTGGATGATCGCAGCGTCCTCGGGGCTCTCACGCTTGCAGATTGCGCCAAGCACAAGCCCGGGTGGGAGCGCCGTGGGCATGTCCTTCAGCGAGTGGACCGCAAAGCTCGAGACTCGAGACAGGAGCGCTTCCTAATTGTATCATAATCAAAAGCGGATGGAAAACACTGGTAAGCAACAAAATACTCGTTCGAATAAGCCGTAACGCGCCGAGACAAACCTCCAAGCTCTTGGTGAACAAACCCGAGGCAGTGGCGGTGCCCAGCTCGCTCAAGTGACGGTCCAGCACCTATAGCATGGCAACACACCCGATACAAACAAACACAGCAATAGATTGTCTGAGCGTCAATGATCCCAGTGACAACGTGCATCGCCAAGCCACATGCCAAACGCGTACCTGGTCGCCGACCGTGTCTTCTTGGCCCACAATGAAATCAATCTCTGGATAGATTTCCTGTCATATGAGCAGCAGCAACAAGCACAATACGTACTCCGTCATGAGTCCAGACGAGTCCTATATTTTGACCACGCACGCAGCCACAACGATCGATTCCCACTGAGAGTCACACAGACACATAAGCAGAGCGCACGGTACCTGGAGCATGGCGATGACCTCGTTGGTCTGCACCATGGCCAGCTGGCTCTTGCGCGAGGAGACGTAGATCGTCTTGCGGGCGGGGATGGTGCTCATATCTGCTGCTGCTGGCGGTGGCGAAGAGCTGCTGGCTCGAGCTGACACGAAAAATGAGGAGCAACTTGTCCTTAACCAACGACAATACTTGAAAATGTATGCACATACATTTTCCAAATTATAAGGCGGTCTGTAGATGCGTCTTATATTAAGAATGTTTACTGTAGTATACCTGTTTTACCTTTCAAAAACGATTTCACCAAAATATTCATTTTTAAGGGGAAGGAGGATGACTTGCTTCAAAAAACAAGAGTGAAAAGCGCGCAGGCATGTGGCGTCGAACTGCTGCGGTGGTGGCGCTGCGCACATCCTCCTCGCATGCGTCTGCAGCACGAGCAACTGCTGCACAGAGAGAGCTGTTCTACGTCCACGCGAGACACTTATTGCGTACGACACACGCTCACGCGTTTCTCAGACAGCTGCGATGCATGACGACGACGAGGGCTACCGCCAGTGATAGCAGCGTGGAAAAGCCTGCGACGACGCCGATGGTGCAGCAGTACTTGGAGCGCAAGAAGGAGTACCCAGGTACGTGCATCATGCGCATTGACGATTCTATCTGTACCTCCTTCCATGCGCTAATGTACGTGGTTGGCTTTTGCAGACTGCATGCTGCTCTTCCAAGTGGGCGACTTTTACGAGTTCTTCGGCGACGACGCCCGGCGAGCTTCCCATGTGCGACGATCCTCTTACTCTTGTTTGAGTACCAATAGTACCGGCCTGCGTGATATGTTGTGTGTTATGACTGACTATTGCTGCTCCTGCTCTTGTATTGTGGTGATTAGCTGCTCAACCTGGCGCTGACGAAGAAAGCGAAGCAGGCGAACGAACTGGAGGAGATGTGCGGCTTCCCGCTCACTTCGCTCGACTCGTATGTCGAGAAGCTTGTACGTGTTTGCTCAGTTTTGCTAAGCGCCGGTCGTAGATGTAGAGCCATGTCTTATTGTTTACATGCGCTCTATATCCTGAACAGGTGATGCATCATGGCGTGAAGGTTGCAATCTGCAACCAAGTCGAGGTATTGTGGTGTTGCATGGCTTGTCTTGCGTGTATGTTGTAACATACGGAACATATTATCCATGTGCTAACAGTTTTACTTGTTGTTGTGGTGGTGGAATTTTGTGTAGAGCGTGTCAAGCGCTCGCAAGCGCGGCTATAAGGCGCTCGTGAACCGCCAGGTCGTGCGCATCGTCACGCCCGGGTCGCTCGTGGAAGACACGATGCTTACGCCAGACGAGAACAACTACCTCGCAGCGCTCTACTTCGACCAGAAGGGCAGCAAGTGGGGACTTGCGTGGGCGGACCTGTCCACGGGCGAGTTCGTCTCCACAACGTCCTCGAGTGAGAAGCTTGCGAGCGCACTCGTGCGCTGCTCGCCAAAGGAGATCTTGCTACCCGCAGGCATCAATAGCACCAATACTGAGATCGCTCCAGAGTCATTACCGGACGACGTGAAAGAGCTGCTCGACGCCGTGATCCCCCATAACTGCATGCGAACATACCGACCTCACGCGAGCTACACCACTGTGAAGGATAGAGCAAGTCTGTCTAGAGCCACCTCGCACACGATGGCGACTGAGATTGCGGCGCTGGACAGCGCAGAGCAGGCGGCTGCGTGCGCAATCCTGGACTACGTGGACTTTACGCAAAAGAGCGCGACGTCGCTCGTGCGTGCGCCGCTTCATGTTGAGTCGTCCGACCACATGATCATTGACGCGAGCGCATGGAAAGCCCTCGAGCTCTCAAAGGTGTGCATGCATTTGGCTGGAATCAATGTGCTCTCTCATACAAGATGGTGCTAATTTGAATCACTTGTGTTTGTTGCAGTCACTCAGCGGCTCGAAAGGCGCTAGTCTCCTCCACTCGATCGATTCGACGATCACGCCAGGCGGCTCCCGTCTGCTCGCTGTAAGTGTCCTCATACTTCACTGCCTTTGTTGATGATGGTCGAATAATTCTAAGCCTGTCTTTCCGTGTGCTTCCAGTCGCAACTGTCGTCGCCGCTGATGAACCTGGCGCACCTCGAGAGGCGCCTGAACGCCGTGACGTACTTCTTCACGCAGGAGTCACTGTTGCGGCAGACACGGAAGCAGTTGGCCGAAGTGTTCGACATGGAAAGAAGTCTCCAGCGACTCTCGATCGGCGTGGCGACGCCAAAGGACCTGAAGAACGTCGCGTCGACCATCGGTGAGGCCAAGAAGCTCGTTGATATGCTGGAGGATCACGACAGCGCTACGCGCAAACGCCATGGGCGCTACGGCTTCCTCGAGGAAAGCTCCTTGCTGCCTGCGCTCTTGCAGGAGTGCTGCAGGAATCTTTGCTCTGCGAACGAGCAGCGAGAAGTGATTGAGCGCACAGCCGCGGAAATTCACGCCGCACTCAAGGACGAGTTCACGTCGCTCAACTCCAAGAGCGACTTTGTGAAAACAGGATACTCGGCTGAGCTCGACCACTGGCGCAGCATTCTACACCACGACCCGTCGCACTCGGCCCAGAAGAAGCAGGAGCTCCAAACAAAGTATCGTCAGCTGCTGGGCTCCACGCGCCTGCGGATCGTGTACCAGGCTGAGAAGGGCTACTTCATCGACATCCCGCACGAGGAGAACAGCAAACTGTTGCAGCTGCGTAATGGAGACCAAGGTCATCATCAGGTGCTTGGTGGTGGGGACTTTATGATGATCCAGTCGCTGAAGAACTCGGCGCGGTACCGCACCGAGGAGCTCCGCGACCTCAACCGCGAGCTGGTCGAGGCGGCACAGGAGGTGGCGCGCATCGAAGGCCAGATCTTTGATACCTTGCGAGCCCAGGTGCTGAGCGTGCTGCAGGATCTACAGACCATGGCGCTCGCAATCGCGCAAGTAGACGTCGTCTGCTCGCACGCGCAGGTTGCGCTCGACCGCAACTTCACGCGACCGCTGCTGGATGCCAGCCGGGAGCTGCACGTCGAGGACGGCCGCCACGCGGTGGTCGAGGCGGCTCACCTGAAAGGCCGCAACTCGCGCACCGCGATGCGCGCGTTCATTCCCAACAGCTTGCATTTTGCGCCATCGCAGCAGCCGCACGCGGGCGGCTCGTGCTGGCTGCTCACTGGCCCCAACATGGGCGGCAAGAGCACGTTTCTGCGCCAGAACGCGCACCTCGTGGTGCTCGCGCAGATGGGGAGTTTCGTGCCGGCCAAGTTTGCGCGCATCGGACTCGTGGACAAGCTCTTCTGTCGCGTGGGGTCGGCGGACGACCTAGCGTCCGACAAGAGCACGTTCATGGTCGAGATGCAGGAGACGTCGACGATCTTGACCCAGGCCACGCCGCGGTCGCTCGTGCTCATGGACGAGGTCGGCCGCGGCACGTCCGTGAACGACGGTATCGCGATCGCCGGCGCCGTGCTCGAGGCGCTGTGCGGCAAACAGGTGCGCACGCTCTTCGCGACGCACTTCACGGTGCTCAGCGAGCTCATCGCGGACGAATTCCAGCAGGAGATGCAGTTATATCGCATGGAAGTGCTCGAGCGACAGTCAGTAAATGCTACAGGAGGCAAGCAACTGGTGTTCTCACATCGCGTCGTTCAGGGTCTCGCGCAGCAGTCCTACGGCATCAACACCGCCGCGCTCGCTGGCTGCCCGGCGTCGGTCATTGCGCGCGCGACGGAGCTACTCGACGAGATCTCGGTGCGGAGGAACGACAACGACCCGCTTCACAGGGGATGATCGAATAGAAGCCCAGCAGAGAACAAGCGAACAAATCAGTGAGATGGCGCCAGTGAGGTGTTTACCACACCGGTGACAAGCCCAGCTACGATCCAACGAGAGCCTTGTCGTTCTTGTGGACTACTGTATAACCGGAGCAGCAATAGATCCGAGGCTTTGCAGGCGAACTGCTTGATCTCATCTGAACAAGAGATGCGAATGACCGCCTTCCCGTTGACATAGTCGCGTGGTACGGGACTGTTCCATCATGGAGCAACGCTACGGATAGCTTTCTAATAACATCGCTGCTTGGGAGCTAGCGGCAGGCCGATACGAAGTCGTAGCACGGACTTAGCAGAGCTCTCCGGCCTGCCTCCCTCCAACATCTCAAAGCATGTGGATCTCCAAGCACTGGTGCTGCAATAGAGCCCCATCGAGGCACAAGGTGTACTCGGCTAGCCGGCTGCTCGCGCTCCATGAGTACTGCAAGACCGCATCGAGAGCACGAGTCTTCCTGATGCTCCTGCTCTTCAGCACGCCGGCGCTGATCATCATGATCGTCTTCGACTTGCTGCCTCTGAGAGACCCAGCGGAGGGCTGGCGC
>JAADXK010001159.1:0-10683 GCA_023337805.1 Globisporangium barbulae | reverse complement strand
GTATCCGTACCGGACATACGGTGGGTCAGGACATAATTGACCCATCTTTTTACATACAAAATCTAGTATTAAATTATATCCGAGCCAGCCTGTTGTTTCAAATAATCGGCATTCGGGACACGCGGATCATCCGAATCCGCAGCTGAGGAGAAAGCGCGCGAAGAGAGCAATTCAAAACTGTGCTCAGAAACCAAAACACTCACACACACGAGGCTTTATGCCCCATCAAGCAAGCGGCCCGCGCAACTGGGATCTCGCGATCGAGTGCGTGAAGAGCGGTGGGTCTCTCCGATCTGCTGCGCGCAAGTACGACGTCTCCCGTGAGTCGTTGCGTCGGCGAGTATGTGGTGACGTTGCGCCAGCGGCGAAACCTGGTCGTCCTCGCGCATACATCAGTGCAGGGCATGAGGAAGGCGTTCTGGAAGTCATTCTCTACCGCGCGAAGCTTGGATTCTGCATCGACAAAGCGGAACTCCGGTGCATCGTTCGAGAGGCTGCTCTCTCGCATCGGCGTGACACACCAAGCAACTTCCCCAACGACAAGTGGATGCAGCGCTTTATACTGAAGCACAAGGAAGCCATTGGCTATCGCCGAGCGCAGATCCTCGATAGCAAGCGTGCGAAGTGTTCGACGGAGGAGATCGTCCGCTACTACTACGAAAACTTGCGTCCCGTTCTCGACGGCCTGCAGCCGCAGTACATCTGGAACTGCGACGAGACTGGTGTCTGTCCGCAGGGTCGTGGAGGCGCGCGTGTCATCTGCCCGAAAGGCCTGAAGGCCAACACACAGCGCTCGCCAGATCGAGAAAATGTGTCGATCATGGGTTGCATCAATGCGCATGGAGACTACATTCCACCTATGTTCATCTTCGCCGGCAAGAGAAAGAAGAGCGGGTGGCTGGACGGCGCTGTCCCGGGTTCCCAGTGCGCGACGACAGAGAGCTCGAACATCAACGGCTTTGTCTTTTTCCACTGGTTCAAGTGGTTCGTGGGGCGCATCGGCGACCACCGCCCACAAGTGCTTCTTCTAGATGGCCACTTCTCCCATCTGACCCAGTCAACGCTCGCCTACGCAAGAGACAACCAAGTGCTGCTTTTTGTGCTGCCGGCGCACACGTCGCATTTTTTGCAGCCTCTGGATGTTGGTGTCTTTGGACACTTCAAGCGGCACTACGAGCGTGAACTGAGCCAGTTTCCACTGAGTCACCGTGGAGCCCTCCCAACAAAAGACGACATCGCGGCTCTCACGCACGATCCGTTCCTCCGTTCGTTCACCCCCAGCAACATTCAATCTGCGTTCTCCAAGACCGGCATCTACCCATTGAACCTGGAGATGATGTTGGGGCATATCATTGGAAACAAGCCCATGACGCTGAAGGCAACGCTTCCTCATCACGCTGCGATTGGGCGCAATTTCGATCTGAAGCTCACTGACCGACAGCACCGAAAACTTGCTCGTGAAGGCCTCTCGCCAGATGCAATCAATGTGGTGAGCTTCCACATGCACACGATGGTGATCCCTCACAGCAAAAAGCGAAATGCCGGTGTATTTCTGAACGATTCGGTCTCTGGGGGTGTGCTGGTGACCAGCGACGAGATGTTCGCGCGTGTTCAAGAAAAGCAGCACGCAAAAGAGAGAAAAGCTCTGGAGACCCAAGAGCGAGCGCTGAAGCGGCAAAAGATCAAACAGGAGAAGGCCGATAACAAGAAGCAGAAAGCCGCAGTGAGGCGCAAACCGAGAGCGAAGGTTGCTGAGCACGAATCAGCAATGGCTTTGTGTCAAACGATACCGAAATCGTCTTTGCTAGTAGTTGATAGCGAAGCTTGGTATGTACGTGGTGCGGAGGGCATTCAGGTGTGTGCTGTGTAACGTATTGCTTGCTTTCTATTAAATAAACTGACTTGCTGCTGCTGAGGCGCCATCTTCTTCTACATCTCTTCGCATTGACCCCGTTTGTATTGGCCCACATTCAGGTCATCCGAAGAACGCTGTGGCAAAAACAATACAAACATCAAGTCATCCTTAAGTGGCCCACATTACGTTCCCTACTGATACCAAAAGTGGATACAAAATTGATCCAATTTACAACAAGAGGTAACTCACCGATACGGGTCAAGTATCAGTGATCGAAGCAACAGCCGTAAAGCGAATCCCTCGTGGCAGTGCCTGTTTGGGGTTCCAGAAACAGCGTCCCCCACGGCCACAACGGTCGCAACAAGGAACAAAACGACGAGAAAGAGGAAGACATTCGCCGTGTTAAGTGTTGTGCAGGTCGTCTTATGTGAGAAGACGCCTTTTGACATCGACAGTCTTGCGCTGTTGCTGCTTCTGCTCAAGATTTGGCGGTAGCACCAGAATCTCTGTTCGCATGGCCTCGTGGCAAACTAACCACGCCGGCGAAGGCGTCTCTTTCTTCGTGCCATTCCGCTCAAAGCTCTCTAGATGCTTGTTCATTGCTGACAGCGAGAGTGGCCAAATACCAGTCTCTCTAAAGCCAGACACGATGTTGCTCGGTCGCTCGTCTGCTTCAGTGAGCCAGGCAGACGACGCCACTTGTACCGCGTCCTTCTTCGTCATTGTCGTCTGGCCAGAAGAGAGTAGGAACTGATTGATGTGGCTCTTGAGAGCCGTCTTCACGCCTCTGAAAACGGCGACATCGAGAGGCTGATAGAGGTGGCTGGAGTTCGGCGGCAGCTGTACGATTTGAACCCCAACCTGCTCAGCGACAGTGTCGATGCTCGAGTGCATGTGCGATGGCGCGCCGTCGGTCACAAGAATCAGTGGTCGCTTGACCGGCGTCGGAACGTCGGCAGAAACGTTCCGAGCCATTCTCACATGATCATGGTGGTCATGAAGCCGGCGTCAGCTGTCGTGATCCGCGCATCAGAAATGTTCATGGCGTCCAGGATGTCTCGATTGAGGTGTTTGCCGGGGACGATGAATAGAGGCGGGAGTATGTCGCCACGAGCAGAGCCGCATGCCACCAGTGTCAAGTGGAAACTTGTGTCCACTGAGCGGCTTCACACGTTCCATGATCCTCGCCGCACGATCACCTTCCTCGTCTTGGAGCTTTGCTCGAATGACGTCTCATCCATGTTGTAGATTCTTTCGGCGCCAGCTCCGGTCTTCACCACAGCCCGAGCGCAACGCCAAAAGAACGCCGCGGCAGCGCTTCTCAAAATCTCGTTCCTCGCTTTCTTGATGACCTGAGCGCTCCTTGTCGTCAGGAGGGGGTAGCGACCGAGAAAGCAATCGCACCACCCACGCCCGACTGTCCCCGCAGCCCGCGTCTTCCCAAACATCGTTGCGAAGACCTCCTGCATCTTGGCGATGAGAGCGTCTCGGTCCACAGGATAGCCCCCGCGCTGCATTGCGATCGGCCATTCGTAGATGTCGTCCTCTGCTTCGCAGCCGAGGATCGGCGGCGGCCCCGGTCGTTTTGCCACTAGCCCAGCCTTCTTATTCGCTATTTTCTGCCGCAGCGTGCGGTCGGGGATGTGGTACTTGGCGCACAGCTCTGTGACTTTTGCGCCATGCTCGTGCTCTGCTAGCGCGAGCTCCAGGTCTTCCTCTCGATAGCGCTTGCGCCGCGCTGCCTCGCTCATCTGCGCTCTCTTATAGCTGTTTTGTTTGTGCGCGTGGGGAGAGGGTGTCGCGGCCACGGTTGGCCACAAACTGATGTGTGGATGAACCTGCCAATTAAATCTCGTTGATATTTTTTGTTGTGATGTGGTTGGCCAAATTGTCGTTGATCGGCCAAAAACTGATGTCTGCCATAAACTGCTGCAGTACGTTACATGTTTTATACAAGAAAACCGGTACAACTACTTTTGTACTGGAAAAGGTGTTGATACCGTCCACTGGTATATCAATGCATTACTGATGATTCGATTGTTTTGGATGAATTACTATCTCTGTCTCGAAATAAGTGTCGGGCTCCATAGTTAACAAATGTCTCAAAATAAGTGTCGTTTTTTATCAGTGCAATTTCTAACCATTAGAGGCAGCAATGGTGGCGCGCTTTCCATTCTCCACAGCAGCAAGATTGCATGGAATTGCCGCTGGAAGAAGCCCGCTCTCCATCACCAAGGTGTCCTTACCTATGTGGGGTATTTTGAAACGATTTCCACCATTTATTTCTAAAATCTCTCTGCACACAAGCTGTAGACTCATGAACACTCTGTCAATCTTCGTAAAATGCAAATCACAAAATGCACGCTGTATGTTCTCTATCAAGCCCCGAATTAACGTAGCAGGCTGTTTGATCTGAAGCGACTGTATCGAGGCGAAAAAGCCCAAATCGAGAACATTGCAATCTGGAGAGTTGGCAGGTTGTGCGCGCAGCTCGATGTTCCACCCACCCGCTCTGCACGCATCGACAACGACTTGATCACCAATAAGCACGTGCGGTCTGGCGTTGTCTTGTTGGATTACGATCTTCTTCTTAGTTGGCCACACGGCTTTGATTGCGGGGAGAACGTGGTTCACTAAGTAGCGGCGGTACATGTCCCTAGTGACGGCCATGGCCTTCAAAATTGGAGTGCCTGCTGGGTGGTTCTTGCTGCTGCGTACGGCTGGGACGACTTCGACAAAGGGCCACATACCCACCTTGCCGTCGAACATCTTCTTGCGGTGGCGATCGTAGCGAGGGCGAGCAATCGCAACGAGCACCATCACCTTCTCAATAAACGACTTGCTCTTCGCCACAAAATGAGGGTCGTCTTCGCGGGGGGAAAGATAGATCGTCTGGCTTGTTCGCTGCATATAGAATCACTTCTCATCCACGTCCACGTGGATGAGAAGTAGCTCAAAATGCATGGCTGTCTCGTCGACAAACGACAGTGCAAACTTGAGACGGTCGAGACGGTTCTTGGGGGCCAGGAAGGGCTTCAAAGTGGCGGAGTGGCGACGAAAGAGCTTCTCAGCGAAGTACCGGTGGAGTGTCGCCCGCGACATGCCCAAGCGCTCCGCCAAAGTGCGAAGGTCCATTCGATCGCTGAGTGCGACGCGCTCGATGTGTTCCCACAGCTCGCTCTTGTTGTCCGGAGAGTAGAGCCGCTTTCGACCGCAACGTCCCTTGCGCTGGACTTGATGACCGCCCATGCACCCTGCTTTGAGCCCTGCCACGGTGCACTTCCATAATCGCTCGATGGTCCGCACGAAACAGCACACGTCGGCTGCGACTTGCGCCACGACACCTTTTTTCAAGTGAAAATCAACGCTGTGCGCAAACAGAGCGGCTGCTGCAGCAGCACGCTTGTCGGGGCTGAGATTTTGGCTCGACTTGGCTGGGTTGGCTGGGTTTTGCGGCATTTTTTCGTTGCGAGGAGGCCGGACGTCAACTTCAGAGGTAAATTGTGAATGAACCACTTGGCCGATTTGAGCGCCAAGTACACCACCGCAATCTCCTAATCACTATGAATTTGTTCCGCCAATAAACGCTATCGTAGCGCGTTTAGTGCGCTTATTTTTTATTGATTAAAAATGCGACACTTATTTCGAGACAGAGATAGTATATATTAGGCAGTATTTAAAAATGTCTATGTCATTTTATTTAGCGAGGTGCACAGGCAGGAACCATTGCTATGTGCGACTAGATTGCACTCGTCCTGCAAACTCTGACTTCAGTATTCGATGATCACATCGCTGGCAGAAGAAACATGGCTTTGCCGATCAGGAGCGATGCTCGCTAGTATCGATTTCAACCGGCACCAGTCCTGTCAAAAAACAAACTCATATCTATTTTTGGCACAACAGAAACGCATTTTGACATTGCTTCAAAATGCAAACTTTTTTTTCTATTTTAAGAAAAAATAGGCTCACCAGTTACAAAAAAGCATAATTTTGAAGAAGCTAGTATTGGGGAAAGTTCTATACACAATGCTAAAAAAAGGACGAGATCATGGCTTGTCCGTTTGTGTGGAGATCGCTATTGTAAGGACAAGCCATGATTTCGCCCTTTTTTTAGCATTTTTGTTATGGAAGAACCAGTAATAATAGTGGCCTCTAAGACTACTATTTGACGCAGACATTTCAACTGACAGACAGCGCCAACAAGCTCCAGAAAAAGAAAGATGGCGCTGAGCATCGACACGGCGAGCATCAACGCGGACGCGGGGGGCGACGAGCGCGCGCTGCCGCCACCGTCGCCCGAGGCCGAAATGGAGGACCTGGCGCTCTCGCCCATGGTGGACGCGTCCGACAGTCTCATCCCGCTCTCCATGACCGACAGCGCGAGCGGCTCGCGCCCGCTGCCGTCGTTGAACGGACCCATCACGTACCGCGACGTGCCCTTCATCGGCGTGTACGTAGCGCACGCACTCTTCACGCTCATTGCAACGAACGCGATCCGTCGAGTCGATGATGCGGCTGGGGCAACGCATGACTCTGACGACGCGGAGGACGGAGTGGGCGGCGCTGGCCGGATGCTGCGTGACGCTGCCGTTGCTGTAATGACCGCTGTCGTAGATGGTGGAGAAACGACAAAGCTGAAGACGAGCGACATTGGCGTGGCGCTGCGGTCGCTGTGCGTGATCAACATCCTCTTCGGCGTCGGCTGGCTGCTGCTCTTCTTCTTCTACTCCAAGATGCGCTTCCTGCAGGGCTCGTGCGCATTTTCGACCGTGGGTTTGCTCGTGCTCGCGGTCATCCTGCTGTCGATGGACGACGGCGATGCGCTCTTCTTGGGCGTGGTCGTCACGTTCACGGTCGTCATGGACCTCATGTGGATGATCAAGACGAAGAGCGGCCTGGACTTCGTTGCCGTGCTCTTTGAGCTCGTCGTGGACTTTCTGCTGCGCCACCCGTCGCTCGTGGCCGTGACCGCGGGTATCCTCGTCGTGTACACGATCTGGGCCAGCTGGCTCTGCACGACGATCGCGTTCGTGGGTCAGGGCGTCTCGCCGTGGTCGTTCAGCATGCTGTACCTGTATTTGCACTTCTACTGGACGTCCAACATCTTCAAGAACGTCCTCACGGTCGTCGTCTCGGGCACGACCATGATCTGGTACTACCGCGACGACTCGTCTGAGGTCTCACCAGGCACGCTCGACCAGGAGAACGTCTCAGACCACGACTCGCCGTCCGACGACCAGCAGCAGCACAGCAGCTCCAGTTCGAGCAGTGACGGCGGCTCGCTATTCACTTCTGCTGGATGGAGCGCCAACATGGACCGTCGCGTCGTGGGCCACTTCCTCAAGTTGGCGCTCTCGAGCTCGTTCGGCTCGGTCTGCATTGGCTCGCTGCTCTGCCCGCTCGCGCACGTGATCTGGAACATCGTCCGATGGGCGCGGCGCGACGAGTCCGTGCTCTCGCGGCGCTTCGTGTCGCTGCGCTCGGAGTACGTCGACCACTTCATCCGCACGTACCACAAGTACTCGTTCGTACACATCGCCGGGTACGGCAAGCCGTTCTACGTGGCAGCGCAGGACGCGTGGGCGCTCATCGAGGCGCGCGGCGTAGAGGCGATCGTGGACGACGACCCGACGAGCCGCCTGCTGCTACTCGGCGCGAACGGCTGGGCGAGCGTCATGTGCGCCATGTGCATCTCGGCGCTTTCCAGCTCGGGCCACGCCGTGTTCTTCGGGCTCGCGAGTTTCACGCTCTGCTACACGACGCTCTCGATCGCGACGAACGTCGTCGCGGCCGTGATTAAGACGCTCTTCGTGTGCTTCGCCGAGCACCCGTCGCGCCTGAGCCAGCTCAACCCGCTCATTTACCACCGCTTCGTGCGCCTCTCGGAGCTCAAGAGCTTCCGCGACCACAAGGTCCCGCCGGCGAGCGCGCGGTCCATGGCCTGAGAAGGCATGTGTCGATTGGTAGGAAGGTCAGGTACGAGAAGGAGGAGGGTGCTAATATATAATCCACCTGCATACATACGCTCGTGCTGCGTCTATCTTGTGTCTCTTCACTTCCATGGCCATTACATGCATTTTGGATATGTGAAGAGTGAACCTATGTGGCAATGTGCGGAAGTGTGCGAAAAAGAAACCTTGACGAGTCATTTCATTGGCTATAACAGGATAATTTCATGTCAACCATTGGCTGAAATAGACAACTGCGGAGTTAAGCGGAAACAAGCGCGAGAAAGAACCCGCTGGCACAATTGAGCTCTCCGTCCAAGAGGCAACACGGCCGACGCGAACGACGATGAGCGGCGCTCTGCAGGTGCTGCTGGCGGTGTCGCTCGCGGGCGTGGTGCTGCTGCCGATCTTTGGGGCGGTGCTGCACTTTCAGCCGCAGCTCGTACACGGGCTGCACGTGGAGCCGAGCGCGGCCGAGCGCAACTGCTACCTGGCCGCCGGGTGTTACGGTGTCACGCTGCTTCTGAGCAGCGCCGCGCTCTGGCTCAAGAAGCGGAGAGCAGCGGCAGCCAGTGCCGCCTCGGAGTTTAGTACACTCGACAAGCTTGGAGGCTCACCACTGCCGATGCGGAGAGCGCTGACGCCGCGCGAGAAGCAGCTCATCGGTCTCACGAGCGGTCTTGAGCGACAGGCGAGCGATGAGGCGAAGAAGAAACAAAAGCCAAAGGAGAAATGGCGCGCGGAAGAAGCTCCTGCGTCCATCAACGACGCCACCGTCGAACCCGACACCACCGCTGCCACCGTACGAGAGCCTGACAGCCCGTGGGATGACGAGTGCGAACCGCTTTAGCAGTACAGCCCATGACCCATGACAAGACGTCTGTGTGTGTAGAATAGCAACAATCAATAGCGACCAGAACGAAGAGATGCACCCGAGTCTTTCTACAGTCATGCATGCGTGTTGGTAACTTTACTCGTACTCGTATAGCAGAATGAACGTATGGACTAGCTAGCACTTGTAGACGAGCACGCCGATCTCGCCGACGTAGAGGTAGAGCATGTGGCGCTGCTGGTAGCTAATGTCGAAGCCGTAGCCCTCGCCGATGAAGCAGTGCCACGACGCGCCGAACTTCTTGTCCATGCTCTGCTTGATGAGCTGCGCCGCGGCCTCGTAGTTCTTCACGGGCACGTGTTTGTCGCACGCCATCGTGATGATCTCGATCGTCTCGGTGCACACCTCGGCCGTCATATCGTTGAACTTGAGGTGCGGCCGCGACGAGATCTTGCGGTACTCCTGCTCCGTGATCTCCGCCGCCAGCGGCTCGCTGCTCTTCGCGGTCTCCGGCATGGCGATGGCACGGTCCTAAGGCTCTGCGAGTGAGCTGGTGCCTGTCTGGGGGTGCTATTACCAGCGAGTAGGCTTGAATGGTCGGTGCTGAACCGTCGTGGCGCTTCACAGCGAGTATGTGCACCCATGTAGTGGAGAGAACCTGTTTATTGTTGTTATCAGTTAACTGGCTGACGAGAAATTAAAATATGTATTTTAAAAAGGTATTCATGGGTCGTCAAGTTGAAGTTGACCTCTGTTCCCAGCTCACATCACCAGCAGCAACGTTGTTGATGCAATTACCAGTACCAGTATACTTGTCGAGAGCGGATCCACTTCACGACCACCTCACGGCCCTGCGGCAGGTGTGCCAACGGCGGATCTAGCTTCACCCGTTTATCGTGATCCTGGAGTTCGTCAAGCGTGTGAAAAGTGGCGAACGGCCCCAAGTCTGGGTAGCTAGGTCACCATCGATGACTATGTGGAATCAGAGGTGAAGTGAACAATGTAGTACACGCGGGGCGCACCGCCTCAATGTGATTGATATGTTGGGACATTGAGGCCATGCGTGCCGTGAAAAACACTACGACGAGGCGCAAGACACAAGATTACGCGAGTGCGTCCAACAGCGTACTAGTGCTGCCGAACCGAAGAGCTCTGAGCCGAGAGCGACATCGAGTGCGCGAGGCCTAAGTAGCGCAGCTTCAACTGAGCGCAGGAAGCCAAGCGGCAGCGAGCGCTCCAGGAGAGGGAAGCGCAGCACTGAGAGCAGCAACGGCTCTAGACAGAAGTGAAAATAATTGAGAAACTATACAAGTGTGAGTGCGGCAGCAGAGGATGCAGTGGACCCAGGCAGATCTAAGTGAGGGTGACTTAGGCTCTAGGTCACTATTCATCACCCTCCAGTTCTAGATGCGACGCCGAACCATGTCATTGCGTCATCCATTAGGCAAAGCCTATCGGCTCAGCCTACTGCTCTTCGGATGGGACCTCTTCAGTGAGTGAGCAGCGCACACTCGCCAGCCTCTTAGCGGTGAGACAGAGAAGTGAGACGACGTCTACATGTCCTTATAAGAGGGAGGTCACTATCGCATTTCGCCAGACGCGATCGCAGACCGTCCAGTTTTTTGTCACTAAAACGAGCCTTTTGTCGCATAATAGTGACCATGCGTGTCAAATGGCGATTCCGTTATCCTCTTTTGACTCCGCAATCAATCAGCGACGACGTTGGTTGACGAATCACACAAGCGTAGCAAGAGAGGCAAAGGTGTTGCTCATCATCAAGCGCATCAAGAGCTCCCATTTCTATCTTTCTCTCATTCCTCAATCTGCTCACTCAACAGCACTACAAGCCCCTCCACCATTCTATTATATCTGCACCCTCACGTCTACAATGGTCTCCGCATCCACTGCCAAGCTCTTCACGCCGCTGACCCTCGGCGGCAAGAAGAATCCGGTGCAGCTGCTGCACCGCGTCGTGATGGCGCCGCTCACACGTCTACGCTCGGGTGAGGAGGGCGTCCCGCCGTCCTTCGCAACCACGTACTACGCGC
>JAADXK010001158.1:0-10689 GCA_023337805.1 Globisporangium barbulae | reverse complement strand
TGCTGCCGTATTCGCGCGTGACCGAGTCGTCGTCTGGGAGACGCATCCCCGACACGGCGATCCTGCAGATGGTGTCGCTCGGCCGACTGCGCGTCGAGTTCTCGAAAGGCGCGCTCTCCGCGATGGTGGCGATCGCGAACGTTTGCACATCGGTCAACCCCGAAGAGCGCCCGACGACTGCAAGTGTGCTGTACAAGCTGCTCGAACAGCTCAATCGGATGAAAAAGGGCAACAGCAAGGCCTAAGATATGGGCACAATCACTGCCCAATGAACGGAGAAAGCGCTGCTGAGGTGGTGAGCTCACTCGTGAAGATATCCGTCGAACTGTCGAGCAGCGATCAACCGCGAGAAGCCCCGACGTGGTGCTCATTTTCACGATCGAGAGAACAACTACCGAAGGATACTAAAGTGATCGCGCTGGCGAGCGCGTGTGCGTCTATGGAGCTCAGCGAGCGTCCAACAGCAGTAGACGTGTTCTAGAAGGTGCACACGTTGCTCAAGAGCTTTGAATCCGCTTTCGTTGTCGACAATCAGTCACACTTGTGTATGCACCATTCCCTATTTGTGCCATTTCGTACGTATTGAAGTCGACTAGATAACCTTTTAATAATCTCGCCTTTAGACCTGAACGAGATGCCGAGCAAGAGAAGCTCGAGGCACTTTAAGTCCAGTGACGCGAGTTTAGCGCCACGTTTCACATCCCGAGCGGCTCGGAGCTTTGTCAAGTCAAGCTGACGACCTCATGCAAGTGGAGCCAGGCGAAGCCCACCGACTTCGAACGAGCTCGCTGTGGGAGGTGGTGAGATGTAATATCGCCGGTTGAAGTTGGTGGTGGTTTGCCGGTATCTTAGTCACCAACCTTTAGAGACTCGGTGGTGCAACAAGTGGGGCAGCTGAGAAACCGGTTGGCTCGTGATGTGTGGAGTGTGGTGGGATCCTGGATGGATGGAATGTTCACAAGCTGCACCGCACGTGTGCGCGTGGTGCACAACCGCTTGTGCTCAGGACTTGCTGTACACAAGCAAGCGTCGCTTGTTCTCTATGTTGCTTACTGCAAGCGACTTGTTTCCAGCAAGTGAACAACATCGTTTGCGTGCTGGTTTGCATTTTCAGGTGCAAAAATCAGAAACTGGACTGGCTTTGTACTTATTGAAGTTTGGAGAGAACATGAATCCAGTTTACACATCCAACGAGATGTTACAAGCGACTTTACAGTGAACATGCGTGGTGAGTGTGAGATACTGTAGAGCGTGCTTGCTGATTGCTTTGCACAAAACAAGACTAATAGCACGAGCATCTGCTTGGTCTTGTTGGGTCTTTCGAACATCACGCGTCTGTGGGCGGTAAACATCTAAACATTCTTTCTTGCGGTGGCGGTCCAGCCAAAGTTGTCCAAAGTTGAGATTTCCTTGCTTAGTGGACAAGGTGGCCCACAATGTGACAAAGCTGGTTGCGGCGCTCCAGCTGTATCAAAAGTGGGTCCATCTCTCAAAAGACTCGCTGTATTCAAGACTCGCTGTATCAATTTGTGCTGCTTGGATCAGCCGTCGCGTACAGTACATACATACATACATTATGGAGAAGCTCGGACTGAATTTTGTCGCTCTCTTATCGTCGCAAGTCGCATGCAAAAGTGCAGCGCAGGAGCTGAAGTGCTGACGGCTGGCTGGATGTTGTTTGATTTGCTTGGAACGAGCTTGTTCGAACGAGTTTACGAAATTTCGGGTTTGTTTGGTTTGCTGTATGTTTTCACGAGGCATGATTGTGGCCAGCGAAGATTTTACTAAATTTTCAAAAAAAGATGGCCGAGACGAGTGTGTCGAATGTGACTTTGACTTGCGCTGAGTATGGCTTTTGGGGTCAGATAACTCTTCTTTTTCTACGTTGAACTTGTAAGCACCGCAGCCAATCACACACGAGCTTCAGCTTTCGACAAGTCGCATCCTCATTGAAGCGACCATCTCCGCAGGCTCCAGTCCAGTTGCGTCTCCCCGGCAAGCGCGCTCCAATTGCTCTGTCTGCCTCACAGCACGTTGCTTGCTTGCTTGCTCTGTTGGTTCACTTGTTCATGCTTGCTGGCATGTTCGGCTCATGCATATAGTGCTGTTTGCTGCTCACGCACTGGCGTGTTTGTATGCGTGTAAGCGAAGGTACCGCATAAGTTTGAAGACCCATAGCACTTCCCTGTCTCTCCTGCTTGTTTGCTTGCGTTTCTCGTGTGGACGTGACTTGAAGTTTGTATAGGAGCCTTTTGGAACCCAAGTCCTTCGACTTTTCTTTATAAAAGTGCGAGGAGCGTCACTCCCTTCGTTCATTTCAAGAGACTCAAGCACAAAAGCACCGGCACAACAACCAAACAAGTTGTGTGGGAATACGGTGGCGACCCATCATCACAATTGGGATCCCCCTCTTCGGTCGCCACACAACCAACGCACGCACCGACCTCACTTCCGTTCTCTCTCGCTCCAGCGCAAGTGAAGAAGCGAAGCAAGCGCGTGGATGCACGCGGCCTCGCTCGCTTCTTGCTTCGCGTATCGCTAACAACAAAAACAATAACAAGCAGCAAACAGGCACAAACAACCAACAAACAAACAAGCAAGAGCGTAGCCTCCAGCACCAGTACAACGCACGCGCGCAAGCGTAACCTCGCGAGAACAAGAATTCACAACTCACATACAGCGCAGAACAACCACAGCCCAACCATGACACCGGAACAGACAGGAACAGCAGAACCCGGTCCTCGGAGCCGTCTCCGCTCCCGCCTGTTAACAGCGGCGGTGCTGAGCGCAGCAGCGATCCTGAGCGTGTACACCATTAGCCAGAGCCCCAGCACCAGCAGGCTGTCCCAGCACGTCTCGTCCAGTCTGCGGCGCCGGCTCAAGGTCGTCGTGCCCACGGACCCGACGTTCCAGTGGAACGGCAGCACGTCCGACCTTGCGCAGCAGTACTACAAGCGCCACGTGGAGGGCGCCACGGCCGACGCGCTGAGCTACACGGACGGCCAGCTACCAGCGAGCATCCAGACCCGGCTCCAAGCCCACAAGCTCTCGTTCCCGAACCTACCGCCGCTTCTACAGCGCGCGCTCGTCTGGGACTCGGGCTACGCGTTCTCGCCAGCGCCCGACCGCAAGTTCATCCGGATTTACACGACGAACGGCGTCTCGATGGCCGACATTGCTGTCTCGATGCCCGACTACCTCAGTACCGGGTGTAACACGACCAACTGCAGTGACCCGAACGGGTTTGCGACCTACCGGTCCAAGACGTGCTCGGGCTCAATGATGCTTTCGGTCTCGCACTGCGCGTCCGAGGAGGTCGTGGAGGGCGTGACGCACATGTCCATGTGGGCCACCGGTGGGGACCCGATGGCCATCCCGACCATGAACATCGAGCGCCACTCGTGGTTCGACAAGGTCTTCCTGCAGGACTATCTGGTCTTCGCGGTCCACACGACGGCCGACGAGTACGAGCCGGCGTGGGACTACTGCCCAGATCGCAACGACTACGGCTCAGTCATCATCCCCTGCGATAGCTATACAGCCGCACGTGCCGCTGAGAAAAACTGGAAGGACCCAGCGCCCAGCGCGCTCGTAGAAGCCTGGCTTCAGCAGACCAAGGAGGAGTACGACAAGTTCCCAATTGTATACGTGATCCCGATCATCTGCGGGCTCGCAGTGCTCGCACTGGGCGTCTACGGCTACATCCGCTACCGGAGGAAGTATCGCGGGAACTTTAACTCGGACAAGGGTAGCTCGGCCGTGACTAGTACGCTGGACCAGGCGCTCATGACGCCCAAGCAGACCAAGCAGCCCCACCACCAGGACCCGTACATGATCGCGACCGATTCGCTCATCGCGTACCGTGGCGCCGCACGCCAGTTCTCGACGCACAACCTGCTCACAGCGCTGCTGAACGACCCGAACCTGCGCTCGCGACGCCTGAATTACGACAAAATTGTGTTCGAGCGCGACCTGGCGAAAGGTGCGTTCGGCGAGGTCTGGCTCTGCAAGTACGAGAGCTCAGTCGTGGCGGTCAAGCGGCTGCTGCAGACCAAGAAGCGCACGTCCGAGGACGTGCACGCGTTCATCGACGAGATCCAGCTCTCGGCCACGCTCGACCACCCGAACATCATGAAGATCATCGGCGTGGCCTGGAATACGCTCGAGAACTTGTGTATGGTCATGGAGTACCTCAGCAAGGGCGACTTGCAGGCCTACTTACGTCGCAATGGCGAGGGCATGACGTGGTCGCGCAACAAGCTCCCGCTGGCGACGGGTGTGGCCCGTGCGCTCCAGTACCTGCACTGCAGGTCGCCGCCACTGATTCACCGCGACGTGAAGGCGCGCAATGTGCTGCTGACCGAGAACTGCCAGACGAAACTCATCGACTTTGGCGTGAGTCGCAGCTACGGGGATTGCTGCATGACCGTGGGCGTGGGCACGCCGTACTGGACCGCGCCCGAGGTGCTCGAGGGCACGGTGTACTCGGAAAAGTCGGATATTTATTCCTTTGGCGTGCTGCTCTCGGAGCTCGACACGTGTACGGCGCCGTACCACGACGCAAAGACCTCGGGCCACAACGAGCCGCTGCAGCCGTTCCACATTCTCAAGCTCGTCATGGCCGGCACGCTCAAGCCCAACTTCACGGCCGCGTGCCCCGTGCAGATCCAGACGATCGCGGACCTGTGTCTGCGACGCGACCCGGCGCAGCGCCCGAGCGCCATCGACGTCGTCGCGATGCTCGAGGCGCTCGGTGGCAGCAGGGAAAGTTTCTAGCGAGAATGTGTGGCAGGCTGCCTGAGCGTGTGTGTGGTCCAGTCGTCCGGTGGTCCATCCAGCGACAGTTATTACTGCGAGAAAGCGAAAGCAGTGCCAGTTCAGCCAGTTAGTAGGAATCGTCCAGAGGTGGTAGTGGGTGTTGTGTCCTCGTCGTGTTGCTTTCGCTCAGCTCGTATTATGTTTAGTGTGCTATCTAACTATTTTATTCAAAGTCTTTAACCACGTCTCGACAGTGTGGGTTCTTGTCTCCACTCGCTCAGATGTCCGGGCACGTTACCTTACCAATCAAGTTACGATGATAGAGCTCCAAATAATGAGTGGCTGTGCGCGACTCTGAACAGGACTGAGCTACGATAGACGCGTGCAATTAGAGACTTGTTGCACGGGATCAAGTTGAAGCGAACTTCAAGTTGCAAATGTAGCCATGTGTCAACACTGGAATTCGTTACGAGTCTATCGTTCTATTAAGTGCGCATTTCTCCATGAACAGAGCGACTGCGCGGACTTTTCAGTCCATGAAAAGACGAGCCCACCTGACATTTGCTTGGCTCTCGGTGGACTTTTGCTCTGACTCTTGCCCATCTTCATACAAACGCCAAGTGTAATGTCTATCTATCCCACCGTCCAGCCCACATGGCTGTCTCTCCGTCATGGTAGAGGCGCCTGCGGCCCCACATCTATCTATCCATCTGCCCATGATGAGCCCCGCTCTCTCTCGCTGGTCTGAAATACCTCACTGTCCTTCCAAATGCTTACGTTACGACCGCACTTTTTCAGTCCTCGACTTGCCGCGCTCGCCCACAAGCGTCTCTCATTCGACCACCTTCGCCTACGATGGCCTCTCGGCGCTGGGTGTCTTCGCTGCTGCTATTGCTTACGAGCTCAGCACACGGCTCGTTGCTGCGCGACAACCCGGTAACCGACCTCGAGCCGAACGCGGCGCTCAATGACAACCACCCGGCCACGGGTGAGGACCTCCCGGCCGACTCGCCGGCGTTCCAGCTCGTGAACAACGAGGACCGCGAGGCGAGCAACACGACTGACTTGGCGCGCCTCGAAGGATTCTTCAACGTCAAGTTCGAGAAGAGCTACTCGAAGCTGCCACTGCAAGGCGAGTTCTCGCCGATCCCCTGGCCCAGCGGGTACTGGCCCATCCACCTGGACGGTATCAACCATGAATGGAGTGCGTCGACAGGCGACGCGAGCCCCGCTGAGAAGTACGCGCTCGCCTATGGCCTCAACGTGAAGCAGTTCATGGACCAAGTCTCTGAGGCGAATGGCGTGGATTCCAAGAAGACCAGACAGATGTGCACACTGGACGCAGACTGCTCAGCCCTGAAAGACGGCAGCGTGTGCGGCAAGCGCAAGGGCGCGGCGAGCGGGTTCTGCATCCCAGCGTGGTTTGGTATCTGCCACGCGTGGGCGCCGGCGGCGATCATGGAGCCCGAGCCAAGGTGCTCCGTGCGCATGAACAACGTCGTGTTCAAGCCCATGGACATCAAGGCACTGATCACCGAGGTGTACGACGGCAGTGACCTCCCGACTGTGTTCACGGGCTCACGTTTCAACGGCCAGGGCAACGAAGTGCGCGACCAGTACGGACGTCATCCCGATCCGCGCTACCGGGACCTGGGCGCCGGATTCTTCCATATCGCGATCACGAACATCATGGGCAAGCTCAAGAAGTCCTTCGTCGTGGACGTCACGGCCGGCCGCGAGGTCTGGAACCAGCCTGTGCGAGGCTACCAGGTGCTCGAGGAGTCCCCGATGACGCTCGAGGCTGGCGCAATGGAGTTCTTTGGCACGAAGCAGTACCCATTCAACGACGCGGCGGTGTCGCTCGTGCGCGTCGTCACGCGCTTCAGCTGGATCGTCGAGGCGCTTGAGGACGGCCCGCTGCTGCTCACCCAGGACCCGGCGCGGTACACCAAATCGGCCAACTACTCGTACCTGCTGGAGCTCAACGCGAACGACGAGATCATCGGCGGCGAGTGGATCGAGAGCTCGCTCACTGAGCACCCGGACTTTCTCTGGTTCCCACAGAGCCGACCGGCGGCGAATGCGGTCTCCAAGGTCGGCATCTCGTACAAGAACGTGCGGCTGCTGCTCGAGGCGTCCGTGAACGGCAACTGCATGGGCGCGAGCCAGGAAGGACCAGGGCGAGTCACACCGGCCACGTTTTAGGAGAGAACAGAAAAGGCGGTAACGCCGTCGACACTAGAGAAGGAGAGGTATAGCGTTGCCTGAGTGTGCGTAACAGTGTGTGTGTTGTGAATAATTGGATGTTAGCCTAGGTGGTGGTGGTAGTGGTCCTCCGTGTGCGAAAACGAAAGTGAGAATGGATGCGAGTGAGTAAACTATCAAAGTCATCATTGCATTTTCCAGGATATAATCAGCAAAGTATCAACTCTCAATGCTTCGCATACTAATGCGAGTGCTTCCCATCGAAAAACTGATGAGCCACCAGAGCTCTCACTCACCATTCTCGATGGATTTCCACTGGTTTTCTTCACCAGAGTGCTCAGTGGCGATGGAGAAACGTGGACGTTCGACATGCGCTTCGTTGGAAACTCATCCGCTCCATCTGCTCAGCGCATGATGAGAGCGAGTGTCTCTACCTCTTTCTCTACCTACCACCTACCACCAAGAGGCAGACATTTTGATCTCTCGATTGACAGACGTACTCATGAGAAGCACGTGCTCGTAGTGCCACCACCGACCGATAGCACCTGCAAGATTAGTGATTGTCAGTTGCGAGTTCATCCAGCTGGAAGATATCGTCCCCATACGCTCTCGACATCCATAGATGAACAAGCAAGTGCGTGGCGACAACCACTTTCTATAATCACCTTCGATGTTTTTTTAAGGCTCTCAGTTCCCAAGGACACTCGAGTGCCTCTGCAGATATCCTGCACCCCCTCAGTTCATTCCCACATTTGCCAGCTCGGAGGCACGTCAACACCAAAATACTCTACTACTTCATAATGCCATCGCTCATCAAGATGCTCTCCTTCACTGCGCTCATCAGTACTACCGTGTCTCTACTCGCAAGTCTCGCGCACAATGCCCATTGAGACGAACGCGTACACGCCCATCGACGACGACGTGTACCTCTCGCACGGCCACTCGGCGTACGGCGCGAAGCTCGATCCGCGCGTTGTGGCCGCGCTCACGCCTGTGATCCCAGTGATCAGCGCCAACATGAGCGTGAGCGCCGCCGAGAGCCTCGAAGCCTCAACGCAGCAACAGCAGCAGAGCGCTCCAGGTCAAGTCCAGCCGTCCTCAGGCGTCGTTACCTCAGTCTCGGTTCCAGTGAATGACACAGCCTCGCTCAACTCGCCCGTTCAGTCGTTCCCAAGCCGCCGTCGCCACCTAGAAGCTACGAGCCAGAACCTCCAGCGCCTCGAGAGTCACTTCGGGATTTCGATGGAGCGCAACACAGCCAAGCTGGTCAAGAAAGCCAACTTTTTGACAATCCCGTGACCGAGCAGCTACTGGCCCGTGTACCAGGACAGCATCAACGCGCAGTGGAACCCCGGCCAGTGTTCCGCCGCGGAGAAGTACGCATTCGCATACAAACTCAACGTCAAACAGTTCATAGACAGGGTCTCGCAGACGAACGGCATCCTCTCACAGCAATCGCGGCCGGCGTGCACCGCGAATTCCCAGTGCACGAGCCTGAATGACGGCAGCGTCTGCGCCAAGCGTACGGGTGAGACCCGCGGGTACTGCATCCCCGGGTGGTACGGCATCTGTCACGCGTGGGCGCCCGCTGCAATCCTCGAGCCCGAGCCAAAGTGCCCTGTAACCAAGAACAACGTAGCGTTCCAGGCGTTTGACATCAAGGCGCTGCTCACAGCCATTTACGACGGCGCCAATATCAAGACCGTGTTCACCGGTGTGCACTTCAACGGACCCGATAACGCATCAAACAACAAGGATAAGTACGGGCGGTTCACGAACCTGGGCGAGCGGGACATTGGCGCGGGTTTCTTCCATCTCGCGGTGGCCAACATCCTCGGGCGCTTCAAGCAGTCCTTCGTCGTGGACGTCACAGCCGACTCCGAGGTCTGGAACCAGCCCGTATGCGGCTACGAGATCCTCGAGTCGAGCACGATGACCCCGGCGCAGGCCGCGCAAAAGTACTTCCGAACGAGCACGTACCCATTCAACAACGCCGCGCGCAAGATCATGTACGTGAAGAACCGCTTCAGCTGGGTCGTCGAGATGGTGCAGGATGGCGCACTCGTGAGCTTAGGCCAGGCAGCCAAGGCGGTCACCTTTGCCGACTACACGTGCCTGCTCGAGCTCGACGCGCAGAGCAACGTCATCGGCGGCGAGTGGGTCGGCGCGTCCATGGCCGAGCACCCGGACTTCCTCTGGCTGCCCTTCACCAAACCAGCGGCTGACGCGGTCACGGCGCTCGGACTGAGCTACAAGAACGTGCAGGAGCTGCTCACGGCCTCGGTCAACGGGCGGTGCTAGCTCTGATTGAGGAAAGGTGGTTGAGCTCGTCGGTCATCGTGGGCTCATCAGTGGGAGGTCGGATTAAAAAGCACGAATCAATCTGGAGAGTTGCTGCTGACTTGATTCTGACTTTTCCCTTTTATAGTGAATGTTTTACTGAAAGCAATACTTTTAACTAAGAATAATATTAAAAAGAAAATTAAAGTGTAGAGAGGACTATCGAATTAGTGGTACTGGAAATTATCGACCACTCGAAATCGATGATAAACATGGTTTTATCCAATCAAGAGTCTCTACAGACAAAAATAGATTTTTATTGGATCGAGTTTTTCCGATTTGCTGTGATGGTGCAACGCGGCTTTCCGTGCGATCGTCCACTAATGGAAAGCAGCTGGCTGCTGGAAACAGGCGTCGCACACACATTGCGTCATCTGTGCATGGGTCTGTGCAGCTGGAGAGGATGGCGGCACCTGTCGCACATGCCTCTCCATGTGTTCACTCGCTAAAGCGCATTTTACCTTCTCGTCGCCGGCGCGATGCGGTCGCTCAAAGTCGCCACCACGAATGCACATGACAAGCACGATACGGAGGTAATGGGAGCGACCACACGAAGAGCTCTTTTATCACAGCAGCAGTCGCGAGCCAGCTCCAGAACAGGCTCGAGTGCGAGCTCGAAGAACAAGGACGAGCTGGACGAGAATGAGCCGGACGAAAATGAGAACGGCGTGGAGAACACCACGACCACCACCAAGACCACGACGATCATCACGACCATCGCGACGCCGTCGCCTATCGGCAACAATAACAATAACAATGGCGGCAGCGGGAACGCTAAGGTGAACACGACCGTGATCATCGAGAAGACGACCAACACGACCACGAATGACGGCTCAAGCATTCTGGATACGTCCGCGGACCATGACGGTAAGGCTATTACAATAGTGAATAGCGATTTGTATGTACTATATGTACGCTTTGGTTGGTCGGTAGCTGACGAAGTGTATCCCTTGTGTTGTTGTATTCTATTCCATAGGTCAGCCTCTGAGTGTCGGGGCGATCGTGGGCATCACGCTTGCCGGCACCGCAGCGATCGCGCTACTGGTATTTCTGGTCGTCAGGTTCCTGAGGAAGAAGCGGCGTGCGCTGCACGCACAGGAGAAGCATTATGACGCAAATGGGGTCACACCGCACTCGAGCGCCGCGTACTCTGGGAACATGAACGCGAGCGCAAAGTCCGGCGCGACGGCCTCGCGCAGCAACGACACGACCTCGTCGTCTATACGAAGCAAAGAGAACAGCCTGTGGGACGACAACGAGATTGTGGCGCTGCGGATTCCTTTGGAGAAAGTGGTCAAGTCGAATCTCATCAGCCGCGGCGGCTTTGGCGAAGTGTACTTTGGTACCTACAAACAACAGCAGGTCGCGATCAAGCTGCTGCTGCCC
>JAADXK010001157.1:0-10689 GCA_023337805.1 Globisporangium barbulae | reverse complement strand
TTCTGGATCGCGCTGCACGTGCCTCTGTGGCAGATTTACACCAACTGCGCGCCAATTGCGGGCGGCGCTAGCAGCGGTGGCTCGTCCTCCACGACCCCAGCGGCTTCCTCGGCCCCAGCGTCCACGACGAAGGCTCCAGCGGCCACGACGAAGGCTCCAGCGGCCACTTCGACCCCAGCGGCTACCACCAAGGCTCCATCGACCGGTGGCAACACCAAGACCCCTGCTCCAGCTGCCACCAAGAAGTGCAAGGCCAAGACCCGCCGCAACTAAGTCGTGGATCTCTCCCCGTTGTAGCCGTTTTGTATATTTGTTCACGCAGTAGAAGAGCATTCCATTCATTTAAATTTTGATGCTTTTTCTTCTGCCTTCATGTTGTTTTCAAGCCATTGCTATTGAGTGTGTGGTACTGATTCAAAATGTTGCTCTTAGTTGAGTGGCTAATAGAACGTTAGGCGACATGCAACTGATATCCCTGATGTCGTCAAAGCTGTCCATACATGCAATCAGCACGTGTGCATGGCAACTCTGAATATCGCAATGGATCCTCAGGTGATCAAAAGGATTTTAATCTCGTCACATGAGCAATTGCTGGGGCCAATGCACGATGCGAAGGTAATGCAAATTCGAAGAGCAGACTCAAGCTGCAGTGCTCTATTGGACTCTGACAGTATTACATTCCCGAGAAGCGCGGGCTTGGCAAGTTCGCCATACGAGGTCAAGGTGTGGACCCATCTTTTGTGTCTCGGTTTAAGATCGAACACCCTAGTTCTCCTTAGGCTGGCTGACGCTCATGCTGCCTTCCTACGTTTTCATGCGACCGAAGACCGTCATCCAGCAGAACTTGTGCTTCACGGGAATCCTAAGTCGACCTCCGACAAACTAAAACACTCAACCCTCAGAAGCGATCTCTGCACTCTGGTGAGCTCAGTTCCCAGACCACGCACCTTGACTGACCATCCGGCTCCATCGATGAGAGGGATATCCCAGGCATTGGAGGAGGTGAAGGCGCAAAAACTGCAGAATAGCCTGTTGTTTTTGGATCCCACCGTGGGTGAGCTGCATGGGGAGAAGACATCAACAGTCTTGATCAGTGGCACGAACATTGTTGGCTGCCCAGAATATACGAGCCATAAACATTGGAATGCGCTTGGTGATGTCACATTTTCCATTGATTGCTTCTTTCTCTTATATGAAGAATCAGCAAAGAAATCGAAACCAGAAGTCGATGCACTCGTGGATCCAAGCTGCGCCACAGAACACTGGCAAGTACGCACTACAGACGCTGAACTGGTTAGGCTTTGACTCGCCATTCAGGGACTCAAAGAGTATGTCCATGATCCCTGTTGCTCGACAACTGCATTCTTGAAGGTTGTTGAATCTGAAGAGAATACTTCAGCCACTGTGCGGTGAGTATTTCCAAGTTGTTGGCGCTTGTGAGTGCTTGCAGAGACGTTTGGGACGCTGGTTCACGCGATGCTCCGCTCAATCAAACTTGCTAAGACCATCACTGACTTCGGATAAATTAAAAAAGTTACGCTTTAGGATTCAAAACATTAACTTTTCTTCGTCTTGCGTTCAAAAAATACACCACAACGGGAACTTCATTCATTGCATACGTCTAATACTCGGTAGGCGCGACGACACCGGCGTCGTACGTGACGTCGTCGGTGCCCTCCTCCAGCTCGTCAAAGCCGAGGTCCGAAGTGCGCGTGGCGTCCTTGGACTTCTTGGTCTTTGGAGCCTTGGTCTTCTTTGGCGCCTTGGTGGTCGCGCCGCCGGCAGCTGGAGCCGGGGTGTCAGCCACGTCGAGGTCGCAGTCCTCGTCAGCCTCGCCACCAGCGACTGGCAGGTCATCGACGCAGTCCTCGTCGGCGTCGCCACCGACCTCACCGCCCGAAGCTGGAGCAGGGGTGGCGTACTCGTCGTCGTACTCGCTGCCGCCGGCCGCTGGCGCTGGGGTGTCCTTGATGTCGAGGTCGTCCTCGCAGTCCTCGTCCGAGTCGCCGGCGATCGGGAGCTCGTCCTCGCAGTCCTCGTCGGCATCGCTGGCGGCTGGAGCAGGGGTCTTGGTGTTGCCGCCGGTCGATGGGGCCTTGGTGGTGGCCTTTGGCGTGGCCTTTGGCGTGGCCGCTGGGGTCGCCGCCGCCGACGGGGTGGCCGCAGCTGGGGTCGAAGCACCCGAGCCGCCCTCAATGGCAGCGCAGTTGATGTACGCCTGCCAGGTTGGCGAGTGGAGGGCCAACCAGACGACCTTGAGCACACTCTTGCCCGCGCACTTAGACTTGTCGTACGGGAGCTTGGCAGGTGCGGTCGGGTAGTTCTTGGCGCAGTTCTCGTCGCTGAACGCGAGCACGTTGTCGCACCAGACTTCGCACGGGCCCTCGTGGGAAGGCGTGAAGCCCTCGCCCGAGCCGTGCGACCACTCGACCATGGCAGGCAGCGGCTGCTTGGCGCCAGTCGACGTCGTCAGACCGCACTCCTTGTTCGCGCCGGCGATGGGCACGCCCTTGGCCTCCACGAGCGCGTACACAGACTTGTACGAGCTAGTCTTGAGTGCAGCGTTGAACGCCTTCGTGTTGGACGTTGGGTCGGTCGTGAACGACATGCCCGAAGGCGCCGTAAGCGCCGACGAGTCGATGGTCAGGCCGAACTGCGTGGTGTCGCCCTGGATCGCGAACGTTGGCTTGGGGTTCGACATAGAGCCGTGGGCGTTCGCCGCCGGCGCGGCCACTGCGAAGAGGAGCACGGCGAGCTGGGCCTTGGTCATTGGCACAATCATGGTTGTTGACGAGCAGGTGAGTAAACGGAGGAGAGAAGGCTTGGCGACTGCTGTGCACGAGGCAAATGCGTGAATGAGTGAGAAAGGTTGGACGCTGCTGGGTGGTGGGTTTGGCTGGGGGCACTCGCACTCTCTCTCCTCGTCCCTCTCTCTACCATACAGACAGCAAGACAAACAGATGACCAGCTGGCCTCGCGGCGTGGTCTTGTTGTCAAGGCGTACAGGGCCCTGTCGTCCGAGCGTAGAAACTTCCGACGCGCCATCTGTTTTTAAGTCTCTTTTGTGCGCATCAAATCCAAAAGGCCCACGCTTCGGTGAGGCGCTTGATTACTGGACACTGCTGACCGGTACAATCAGAGTTGAGGTTCAGTCGAAAAGGTTCCTGATCCGGATGTCGAAACCACTCGCGCGCCGAAAAAGCAGATGGCAGACGGTCTTCGATTTGCGACCTCCTTCCACGGCCGAACGAACGAAAGCACATTCGATGTGCACATGTGTGTGTGCGTGTGGCTGTGCGAGAAGAACAACAAGAGGCAAAGCAATGATGAGGCAGGGCGGTTCCGTTGCTAACGTTCTGTGTGGCGAGCTGGGCTTGCAGCTCAGTCTTCACGATGTCAACGCGCGAGTGAGTATTGAATCCCAACAGCACTTGTGGCCGAACTGGCGCACACACCCACACACACGAAATTGAATAGAGGGCTGGCTGTCTGGTATCGTCGCACATGCTGCGGAACCACGTGGGGAAGCGACGACGCACTGGAAAAGCCAGTGAAGAGGGATCCCACCAACCGGTTTCCAGGATCATGAGGTGCGACTCGCTAACAGAACTACCACCCGCCTGCTCGTTTGCTTGCTCTTCTGACAGCAAGAAGAGCGCTTGGGCATAATAATTTGCTTACGTCAAATGGCCTGCGAGTTCTCCATCAACATGGGAGTTGTGAACGAATGAATGGAAATGAGCTGCGCTTCCAGTGCGATCTTAATAAATGCTTCTTGCCGCACATGGCTTCACAATTGCTCTGGTGGTGTGCTGATCTACTAAGGAGAAGCGATGACACCTTGGACCACGCTTATTTCCCATTGCAGCTTTAAGGATTATGCTTCCTGCGACCTTTACGAAAACACTTTGACTAGAAAACCATGTGGTGGATACCGTCTCCATACAAACTTTAAGACAATGCGCTGAGCAAGCAGAAGCATGGCGACGGTGGGCAACTTTGGTCACAGAACACATGCGGAAATGAACGCTCTCACACAAATAATCAGTCAATCGTGTGTTGTGAGGGGCAAACCATCTATGTAGAGGAAGTCCAATTCTTACAGCCCTGGCCTATCGGTAGGACTTCCTGGCTCAGGCTTGGAACTGGAGTGCAGACACCTACCTTGTAATTTTTTGGAGCTCTTCATATCTCGATTCTTCGCACGACGCGCACATACCCACACACCAGAGAATAATGAAGAGCGCCGTCTACTCCGTCGTGCTCGCCGCACTCCTGTCGTCCTCGGTGAACGCCCACGGGCAGATGACCTCACCGGACCCACGCCCAGTGAGCGCGCAGTTCCTCGCCAACTCGGGCGCGCTCAAGAACGCCGGCAAGGACGAGCTTCAGTGGGCGCCGCTCGAGAACCTGAGCCAGCGCAAGCAGGCGGACTTCCCGCCGGCCGCTACGTTTGACATCATGAACGGCTGTCGCGGCATGGTCTACGAGGCCGGTAACCCCGTCACAGAAGTCACCGCTGGTGGATCGCTCCCGGTGAAATGGTATGTGCAGGCGCCGCACCCGGGCTACGCCGAGTTCAACATCGTCAAGCCCAAGACCGGAGCGGGCGGCAAGATCATGTACGAGAAGGTCGTGACGCTCAAGCGTCTCGAGGACTTCGCCAAGCAGGGCGGCAACTTCGGCGACACCGTCACGATCCCAACGAGCGTGACTGGTTGCGGCAAGGCGGGCGACTGCGCGCTACAGATGTACTGGCACTCGGACATCGCGAACCAGACGTACCCGACGTGCGCCGACATCATCATCAAGGGCAGCGGTGCTGGGACTGGTGCTGGTGCTGGTGGTGGCAGCTCCTCAACCCCAGCGGCTACCTCCAAGACTCCAGCTGCATCCTCCAAGACTCCAGCTGCATCCTCGAAAACTCCAGCGGCTGCGACTCCAGCTCCAGCGTCCGACGACGACGATGAGACTGGCGCTGATGCCGGTGCTGCCACGCCGGTTCCGGCGCCCACCAAGAAGAAGTGCACGGCCAAGACCCGTCGCTTCCGCGCTTGATTCTTGTAAGTTAGCTGTAGAGCTCTCTGCTCCATTCTTCGTGCTCGTAAATATCTGCAGTGTTTCACTTGCTCCACGCCTTCTTGAGTGCCTTAGTTCGTATCTTCTCTTGATCCCAGCCACGTCTTGTACTACTGCTGTGTAGCTCGTCAGTCTTGTTGCTGCCATCACTCGATCTGAAGGTCGCTCGCTGTTGGGCGTTCATTTCTTCATGCTGCGGTGTGTTCAACTCGATCCGCTTCACTTCTCTGCTGGCGCAAGTGCTGAAAGCGCTGTCGTCTCTGGACAACGTTCGGTCTTCTGCGCACGTCGCTTCATTCATTCTTAGTAAGCAGAGAATCTCTCGATGGCTGGAGCATAGTGGTGATGCTGGTGGAGCCGATCCCCATCGAAGACGCCTCAAGATCCGTCCGTCGGCCGCAAGAGCTTCCGCTCGCCGTTGTTCTCACTCGCCTAACGTTCTCGTCCAGTCGTCTTTTTCTACTCAAGTCGGTCAGTCAGCTATTTCTATGAAACCATGTGGCATTTCAGTCACCAGATGCGCGAAACGGCAATAGAGCGAGTCACCCCGAATCTCGATCCGAACGTACGATCCGTGATTTGGAGCCGGCCGGCTGTTGTGCGGCTGTTTCTTGGTCGATGATCAGGTTTCTTCTTATGTGCGGTTTGTTGTTGCTGGATAGTGAGAGACGTTGAGTGGGGGCATGTGGCCGTTCGTTCGTTCAACCGGAAACCAACGCGTGTACGAAGGGGGCCATTGATACGCGGAGCCACTCATTTCCCGATTGCACCGCATCCGCCCGCACCCCTTCCTCCTAACGCCATGAAGACCGCCATGTACTCCGCTCTGCTCGCCGCCGTGCTCGCCGCCTCGGTGAACGCCCACGGCCAGATGACCTCGCCGATCCCACGTCCGGTGACGGACAAGTTCCGCGCCGACTCGGGCACCTTGAAGTACGCGGGTGAGCAGGAGCTGCAGTACGCGCCCGTGGAGAACCTGAGCGAGCGCAAGCAGGCCGATCAGCCGGCCGCCGCCACGTTCGACATCATGAACGGCTGCCGCGGCATGGTCTACGAGGCCGGCGGCCCTGTCACGACTGTCACCCCGGGGGCCACGATCCCGGTGAAATGGACGATCCAGGCGCCGCACCCGGGTTACGCTGAGTTCAGCATCGTCAAGTCCACGACCGGCGCTGGCGGTAAGATTATGTACGAGAAGATGACGTCCCTCAAGCGCATCGAGGACTTCGCCAAGACGGGCGGTGACGGCGAGACCACGGTCACGATCCCAGCGAGCGTCACCGGCTGCGGCACCGCGGGCGCCTGCGCGCTGCAGATGTACTGGCACTCAGACATCGCCAAGCAGACGTACCCGACGTGCGCCGACATTGTCGTCACGGGCAGTGGCGGCGCCGCGGCCGGTGGTGCCAACAGCGGCTCGTCCACCACGCCAGCGGCGACCACGAAGGCTCCATCTCCAGCGGCCACGACGAAGGCTCCTGCGGCGGCGACCACCCCTGCTCCTGCTGGCGACGAGTACGACGAGAACGCCTCAACCCCAGCGCCAGCGGCGACGAAAAAGAAGTGCAACCGCCGCTTCCGCTCCCGCGCCTAAGCGCGAGCCGTTCACATCTTGTAAGTAGTAATATCTGTAGTAAGACGGACGAATCGATCCCGACCATTTTGCTTCTCTACGCCTCTTTCGTTCCACTGCTCTCGATCTGCTCTGATTCTCATGTGCTGGCGGCTCTGGTTGCTGGTGCCTCTCTCTCGCTCAAGTCTCGCTTGATGTCCACTTTGTTCACGCGCTAATTCCTGGGGCTCTGTGCTCGCACTCTTCGGTCACGGTAGCTTCTCCGACGCCGACCTGTTCGCTACTCCTGTCTGTCCGTCGCGGCACTTATCCGTGCCTTGCGTTCACACGGGTTCTTTGAATTCCTTCATTGTTTCTGTTGATTCGCCCGTGCTGCTGCTCTGCCACAGTCGAACCTCTGGGCGCCGCTATGCTGAACACGTCACTCGCTTCGCCTGTGGCTTCAACTCCTCTCGTTGAGACCTGGGCTTTTTCTTCCTCACACGATCTGCTTGCTGCTCGCCTGGCGAAAACAGAAATGAGAGAGCTCGTGGGAGTTGGGGCGATGTTTGGCCATTGGTCTTCTGCATGAGGAGCTCTCTACCGTCCATTCCCACGCAGGATGGATGCCGACGGAGTGAAGAGATACGTGCAGAATTGGCAAGTGAAGCTGATGGTGCTTCATCTCAGATCCTTTCTCGTTGTGCCACAATTGTCATTTTTGTTGCATGTTCAATACAAATTTACATACAAATATCCTGCTGACATCGCAGCAAGTAAGCAAAAAGTGGCACATTTCAACCTCAAAGCGGCCCCAGCAATTTCTTGGTTAGCAGATGGTGGCGCGTCCAGGATCGTTTGGAGCTCTGTCATGTCCAAAATCAGTGGTGATAGCGGATTACGTTTCGATATTTGACAGGCGACGAATCCTTCTGTGCACTGGCCAACTTCGATCAGGCCTTGCAAGTCATCCCTTCGCCATTCTGCGCTACGTCAGCCCTGTTGCGAGTCGCCGCCGGTGTGCTGGAATAGAGCGCATTTCACCTCTTTGCCAGATCTACTAGTGTCCTCATCATTAGACGCATGAACCATATCAACGTGTTCCACTTGTCAGGACCGAGACCTTCGAGGTGTTCATACAGAAACCTTCGCGTTGCCAAAGTGAGACTTTCGATCATTTCTATCCCCTCGGCCAGACAAGATTACGATGAGCTCATTTCGATCCTGTGTTCGCCTTGGTCGTGGTTTGAGACGCAGCTCTCGCCCTGTTGAATACGCTCGACCGTTTGCGCTGACCGTCGACATATCCAAAAACAGGCTACCAGCTGGCTTTTAAGCGCCTTCGACCAAAGTTCGCTTCCACGTGCCACTTATGGCACCTACAGCAGCAAAACAACAGCAACTAGATCGGAAATCGACCTCTGCGAATATGTTCCACTTGTGACGTCAGCTCTGTGGTGGGCGCGTAAGCTCAACAAATCGCGCAATGACGACGAACTCGCGCGAGTACAGTGGTGAGAGTTTGTGATGTTTCAAGTTAAAGAAAGGGCACCACCACCCTTTCTATCTATTCTGGCTTCACAATGCGACGACGGCCATTCTGTACCTGCCAATCCCCACGACAGGCTCACAGGACAGCGCTCTTCCATTGAATAGACCTCGCTTGATGGGCCAAAGACCTGCGCTCATCTCTGTGGTCGTGGGGAGGTGATTTCTTTCGGCCACATGAACTGAACTCTGGGTGGAATTGCGTTTCGAGGCTTACTTTCCGCTCGCCTTCCTCGCTCGTTCTCTTCATTCTCCATTTTGCCTCGTCGAGCCAACTGCCCTCCTTCATCCTCGTCATTCCACTATGAAGCCTTCCACCTACGCATCGATCGCCCTGGGCGCCTCGGTCCTCGTCGCCCACGTGGCCGCGCACGGCCAGATGCTCGAGCCAAAGTTCCGCCCGATTACTGCCACCTACCGCCGCGACTGCCTCTGGGGCCTCAAGGGCGCCGGCGACGACGAGCTCCAGTGGGCGCCGCTCGAGAACCTGAGCGCGCGCGGCCAGGCGGGCCAGCCCGCCGCCGCCACGTTCGACATCATGAACGGCTGCCGCGGCCTCGTCTTCGACGCGTCGAACCCGGTGACTGCACTCACGGCCGGCGTCGCATTCCCGATCAAGTACTTCATCCAGGCGCCGCACCCGGGCACGCTCGACGTGTACATCGTCAAGCCAAAGACTGACGCGAGCGGCAAGATCAAGTACGAACAGGTGACGAAGCTCTTGCACCTCGACAACTTTGCCACTGCGGGCGGCAACTTTGAGACCACGGCGACAATCCCCACGAGCGTCACGGGCTGCGAGAAGGCCGGCGCCTGCGCGCTGCAGTTCTACTGGCACTCGCCCGTGGCCAACCAGACGTACCCAACGTGTGCCGACATCACGGTCGGTGGCAGCGGCACTGGCAGCTCCTCGTCGACCCCAGTGACTACTACCAAGGCTCCAGCGGCTTCGACTCCGACACCAGCATCCGACGACGACACTGGCGCTGACGCTGATGCCACGCCCGCTCCAGTGGCGACGAAGAAGAAGTGCACGGCCAAGACCCGCCGATCGCGCAAGTAGAGCCTCGTCCGTGGATTTGCTGTTCTTTCTCGTGGTCGTTGTGTCTGGCGATGCGAATGACTGCATAATAATAAATCAACCAATGTGTGTCTGTGCGTCAATGGCTAGTGTGAGTGCGTGTGGCCGTTCAATTTGTACAGGAGCGGCGGTCGTTCTGTATCTGTGCGGTCCGAGTGTTTCGCGTCCAACCGTCGAGTGTACTGAACAGCGCTCTGGGTACTGTGGACGAGTCCGGTCACCTCTACGATTGGCTCGGTAGAGACCAAACGCACCCGCACACAACGAGTACACACATAGCAACTGAGGGCCGACTGCCGAAACGACAACCGATCCCGATCCCACTCGTTCTGTTCCCAATGCGCTTCGCTCAGGCTTCTCACTGTCAAGTGCTTCTGGTGCTATGAAGCACTTGTTGATTTGCGCTTCAAGCAGTTCACTGATGTGAAGTCAAGTTATGGTGGGTCGTCCACAGATTCCAGTTCAAGGCGTCCACCAGATGTGGATACCTCGTCAACAACTGGCGACGGAATGTAGAAGCACGCCCTCATATCATCTACACGACGTCATATTGTTCAGTGTTCACGTCAGGATAGCAAGTCACGTAAGAAACTGTTCGGTGGGCTGGTACTGATGACGCAGCCACACTACAGTCGCTTGCATATACGGACTGAGACTGTAGTGGGCTTTTACATGGGTTAATCAACTCCATCACCATGTTTCTCTGACTTCTCACGTCCATGAGTTCAGCCCCAAGGCCCACAATGTTGAAGGTAGAAGCTGGGTCCGCCCTAGTTGCCCACCGGCACAATCACAAACTTGTGACGATAACAGCTTCAAGCACCAACAACAGCCGGCAAAAGGCGGCCGTCCACGAAAGGGCGAGTACAACAGGCCGATACGTACGTACCCTGATGACACCCAAGCAGGTGGCCATCTCGCTTGATCTGACTTTGTTGACTTGTAGCCAGCGCAGTTAGTGTTGTCATAACGTGTATCCCTCAATCGCGTTGACTCTCATTGGAGTAATACCGCCTGGTAGAGGTGGGGCCAGGCAGGCAACACCATCAACGATAGTAAGGGGCCCCATGACCTGTGCGGCTCCATTGCGGACCCGCTCGTCGACTGTGAGGCTCTGTCAGTCTCTCATTCCTCAACCTTCCGCCAGTCAGCTAACCTTCTCTTCCCCACCACCGCCAGCAGCACAAGAACCATGATCGCCCCCACCAAGTCCGCTGCGATCGTCGCCATGGCGCTCATGGTCACCGGCGCCGACGCCCACGGTAAACTGACACTTCCAGCGCCGACCTGTCCTGGTGGCTACTGCTCCAACTCGCCGTCCGGCACGATCGACGGTCCGTCCACGATCCCAGTGCCAGCGGGCATGTCGTACGGCACGGACCCAGAGTCCAACACGAAGGCGTTCCTGACCGCGTTCAAGACGTCCAAG
>JAADXK010001156.1:0-10690 GCA_023337805.1 Globisporangium barbulae | reverse complement strand
TGCTCAGTTTCCACTCGTACAGCATCGCCCCTCCCTCAACGTAGAAATGTAGAATAGCTTAACCGCAAAAGGGCTGGCCCCTCTGGCAGATGAGAAAGTCCCACCCAACATAACAAGTTAGGTGCTTTTGCCTCCTCGTCAGCGGAGTGGCTTGGTCGTTCGTCTTTGCGTCCACTGAGGCATGATGCTCCAGCAATAGCATCACCATACCGATGTGACCAGTCGCAGCAGCAACGTACAATGGTGTCACTCCATCAACAGTTGTCGCATCCAAACTTTCTTCTCTCTGGATCAGCAACTCCAGAACATCAAAGTGGCCATTCCAAACAGCTGTAAGAAGAAGCGTCTCTCCAGCATCCGAAGCCTTGTCCACAGTTGCGTTGCTCTCAAGCAGTAAACTGACAACCGGAAGGGGACCGTTTTGCGCTGTCACAAAGAGCGGCGTCACACCCTCGTCCATGGCCATGTTGACCTTTACATTCTTCTCGAGCAGCAACCTCACTGCGTCAACATGGCCGTTCTGGGAAGCGACCAACAGCGGCGTTACTCCATCGTCATCGACGAGGTTCACCAGCGCGTTGTTCTCGAGAAGCGTTCGCAGAATCTCCGTCTGACCATTCACGGCAGCCACAAACGCCGGAGTCAGCCCGCTGCTTGCTTGGATATCTAGACACGCTTTCCTCGCCAGCACGCGCACGACGTCCGCGTGACCGTTTTGGACAGCAACTAACAACTGTGTCTCTCCGTCCGCTGACTGAACGTCGACAGCCGCCTTGTTCTCCAGAAGCGTGCGCACGACCTCCAGATGGTCACTTGCTGATGCTGCGTGGAGTGGAGATCATCCGTTTACTGCCTTCTAGTTGACATCGACATTGTTGCTCAGCAGCAAAGTGACAACATCCAGGTGTCCATTCTGCGCAGCAGCGAACAATGTTGCAGATTTGCCGTCAGCTGACGGATCCATCGAAGCACTCTGTTGCAGCAGCACTTTCACAACCTCGAGGTGTCCATTGCTAGCAGCAGCGCACAGCAGTGTTGTGCCCTTGTGCGCTATTACATCCAACGTCGCACGATTTCCCAGCAGCGCTTGAACGATTTTGGTGTGTCCGTTGCTAGCTGCAACATAAAGCGAACTCGACTTTTCCTCGATCTCGATTTCCACTCCCGCGCCATATCGCAGCAAAAGCTGTACAACCTCGATGTGGCCATTTTGGGCTGCCGTATAGAGTGCGGTTGTGCCGTCGTTCATCGCCTGATTGACCTCAGTGTGACTGTCAAGTAGCATCTGCACAACTTCGACATGTCCATTTTGCGCAGCGTAGAGGAGTGGCGTCACGCCTGCTGGATCCGAAGTGTCGACAGACGCACCATGCTTCAAAAGAACTTTCACGACGTCCTCATGTCCACTTCTTGATGCGGTCAGCAGCGGCGTGTCTCCAGCAAAGAGGCCATCGACGGACACATTGCCGTCCAGCAGCAGTGCACGCACACAGCCCACGTTCCCGTCTCGGCAGGCAACGTGGATCGCCTTCACGCTCTGCTGGAACGCCATTACTGGACTCTCTTTTTCTTGTTCTTCCTCGGGCGAGACTGCCTGCAGAACGACCTCCAACTGCGGCACGCAAAGCTTGACCGATCCTTTCCCGCCTTGAAACACTGTGCGTGCGAATCTTATAAACGACAGCTCTCTTTTGGATTCGCAGGCTCTCTGCGACCTGGACGGCGGTCGTGATCACTGGTCCTAGAGCTCGAAGACGAATGCGCTTCTGGTTCTTCTGAGCTCCAAACTTGGGAATGATGCTGTCGACGAAGAACACTTCAACCAGGACAGACAGCAGCACATGTGTTAGTTGCAATGCATCATAACAGGTAAAACGCTATTGAGAATTACACACAACAACAGAGAAGCAGTGCGTGACAAACCTGCTAATTCTTTCGTGGAAACTGTGACGAGATCATCCAACGACTTGAACAACTGTGGCGCTCGAGGCACTCGCTTTGCGCGCTTCAAATTCCAGTCAGCGATGATTTTCTTGAGAATGTCCTTAACCTCTCTCCAGTCTGCGGCTTTCATAAAGAGTACATTCACAAGAACGGCAGGCTTTACCAACGTTGTTGAGCCGACGAGGATGACGATCAACTCGCCCTCACGATCTTCAGCAACGCGTACAAGGATGTCAGGATCCGATCCAATGGCGATCTTCACCTTCAATGCGTCGTAGACTGCTTTCCTTGATGGAGTTCCATTATTTTTGCCCATGCAGCTCTCGCTCGATTCGAACACGAGCTGCTTAAACACGCCTGGGAAATGCGCATCGAGCCATGTGCGTTGAGTTGAAGAAATTCAGCAGCTTCTCGTCCGCGTCCTGCTGAGTTGGTCCGTCAACCACGCTCTGCCCGAGCGAGCTCGTAACGTCGTGCGCCGACAGCTAATAGAGTTCACGACATCCGCATAAGCATACGAATGGTCAGTGAGCACAGCCACGCGTAATCGAGAGCAAAAGCCTGCACCGCGTCAAGAATCTCAGCAGCACCTTGGTGTCGTCGTCTTGGTCAACATTGTGCCGCCATGCGAGCGTGTGGTCGAGCTCGACCGCCACCACGGGCCGCCACTGGGCCCAAGGAGGGGCCATGCTGCGTTACTGTCCCCCCGCTTTCACTTTGGCGTCGTCCTCATTTCGTTGACCTCTGCACCGTGGGAACCACAAGAAGTTGCATGAAGTGGTGGTAGATTGAGAATTTTGCAAAATGTCCGACCAAAAGCTAAAATGTAGGCAACGCTTTTCCAAATCAGCAGATTGCCACTCCTCGATATACTGACTTGGTGAAATGAGCCAATTGCTGATTGAGCGTAGGACATTTTCGACATGTTACAAAGAATTTTGGACAATGTTTTTGACGAAAGAGGAGTTAGACGCGAGCAGGAAATAGCAAATGGCCACATCGGAAATGCACTGCAGGCAAAGCGGAGATATGCAGAAATGAAAAAAGATATGTGCGAGAAGGGGCACAACCAAAAGAGTCGGATCTAGTTTGCATACAAACACCAAGTCAAAAACAGTGCCCCGAGTTTGCAACCATCCGGTTCAGCTTCAAACGTCATTAAGCGTCCCACCACCATGAAGCTCTTCCTCGCCGCCGCCTTCGCTGTTGCTACCGCTGCCGCGGCAGACGTCCCTGCGTGTCAGGTGGCGCAGCTCAAGTCGTTGACTGAGAACCCGAACGTGGCGTTGTGCGTGACCAAATCGGGCGTCGTCTTCTCGGCGTTGCAGAGCACGCCCACGGACGCGCAGCTCGCGAGCATCTGCAAGGCTGACGAGTGCGTCGCGCTGCTCGCCGCGATCATCAAGCTCGACCTGGCCGACTGCACGCTGCCAGTCGACGGCGGTATCGCGCTACGCAGCCAGCTCGTGGACCCGGCCGTCGCTTACTGCAAGAAGAGCGGCGTGCAGGTCGGTAGTGCCGCTGGCGCTGGCTCGTCGAGCTCTGCCAGTGCGTCCGTGGGCACTGTCAAGGCTGCCGACACGACGTCCTCGACCGTGTCTGCTACCGCGAATACGACGAATACCACGACGTCGACGCCGACTCCATCCAGCGGTGCTGCTGCGCACGCTTTGGTCGCTGCGTCCAGTGTCATCGCGCTCGTCACTGTTGCTGCCACTGTGCTGTAAATACAACCAACACACCAGTGTCTTAGTGAACAGCATGGCGTCGCAGGTAAAATGAACAACTATAAAGACGTCTCCAGCGTATGATGTGCGTATGGATCCATTCGGGAGAGTGCAAGCTCCTTGTAAACTATAAACAAGGCTCTCTCGATTCATATTCAATAGTATTCTCAATCAGCCCACAGCATGTTCCTCACATTCATACTACAAGTTGTTACAACACAATAGACAGGTGGCGACACTCATTTCCACACAATGCGCCGATGCACGTGCGTCCCCGCAAAGGCAAAGACCATCTGCAGCACGGGGACATCAATCGCAGCCATCGCTTGCACCTCGCGCGCCGCACTGAGCATCGCGAGCTGCTGCTGCGCATTCAAAGGCTGCACGCCCAAAAACTCGTCTTCGTGGATCGCAAAGCGACCACGCAACTGGCCGTCCGGGTCCTCGCTTTTGCTCAGAATGACAGTCTGCAGCACGCGGTTGGACGCCAGCACTTTGCCGATCGCCAGGAGTCCTTGGCGTCCGATCGGGTTCTGATCCAAGTCGAGGTACCAGAGGTTCGCTGCCGCCGAATTCGTGCTACTCGATCGATCTCGGAGCAACGAGCACAGGCGGCGCACCTCTTGCTCGTGGACGTAGTTCTCCGGCATCACGAGCGACGCGATGCGGCATTGGCTGCGCTCGTACGAGTCCAGGATCGCACCTATCGTCTGCAGTTCGCATGCGCTGACGTCCAAATACTGGAGATGCGGACACGAGCTCACGATCGCGGCCAGCGCAATGTTGCTCAGCGGATTCGAACGCAACTCCAGATGCAGTAATGATCCCCCGACAAGCGGCAGCAGCTCTCGGAATACATGGTTGATCCGCTCGCTCTCTTTCACAACCATAGAGTTAAGCATCAGCTTCTTCAGGCGCAGGCGTGACGTCTCAGGAAGAACCTGTCGCTCACGGTTCTCGATCTTCAAAACCATTTTCGTTCGCGTCCAGAGCACTCCGTAGCCTGGAACTAGGACGCACGTCCACCGCGTGCCGTGCTGAAAGACTTCAAACCACACGCTCTCGTCGTTCAATTGGAGCAACACTTTGCCGCTCGCGTGGTTCGCGGGCCATAGTTTGGTCTGCTTCTTCAAGCGAGCAACGCAGTAGAACTGCGTCTTTCCACTGACAACGCGGTTCTCCTCCGAGTAGAGCACTTCGTCCGACCCAAGTAGCTCCTTCTGGTAGTTCACCATTGTAAGTACGCGCTTCATGGCGTTCACGTCGTCGTGGCAGAGTGTGTTCGTCGACAGGTCGAGCGACTGGATGCGCGACTGCGACGTCGCGTGTAAAACGCCGAACGCGAGCCATGCCCACGGCAGCGTCGGGTCTCCGTCAAAGCGCCGAAACGAGCCCACAAGCGAGAGAGCCCACACCGAGCGCTCAATCCGCGAGTTGGCGTGAATTGCAGAGAATAGCGACGATAGACGATTCAGGTTTAGTACGTTCCAGTCGAATCCAAGGTACCACAAGTTATCGTGTTGCCTGCATGAGGATAGCGCCTTGGATTCCTCTGCTGCGGGGCTTTCGAGTTCTGGCTCGGGCAAATGATCGGAGTCGATTGCCACCGAGAAGCACGCGCTCATCAGCGTCCCGAACGCAGACGCGTAATCCTGCTCGCTCGAGTTTGAAAAGATCTTGTTGAGCACGAGCTCGCGTAGTCGTCCGTTGGGATCAGAGACAATGTGCGCGATGCGCGCAAAGTCTTTCTTCACCAGCTCACTCGCACTCACTTCCAGCAGCACCACCTGATTGAAGAAACAGACCCAGGCCGTCGGATCTACGTCCAGCACCTTGTTCTTTCGTGCATGTTGCTGCTGCTTTACTGACGATTGATGTCGGCCAATCGACGCCGCGCGCGCTGCAATGTCGCCAATCAGCTCCTGCAGCTGCTGAACAGTGCTTCCTTGTGCTGTTGCTGTCGTAGCTCCAGTGGCTACTGCTGTACCTTTCGCACTTGAGCTGGGCTGTGGCGGTGGACGCTGCAGTCCACAGCGATTAAACATGAACCCGATCTGGATCTTCTCAGCCCTCGAGCAGTTCTGCTGCTTTGCAATCGCCTCCAGCTGGGTCATGGCCGCCACGAAGCTGATCCGCATGCACTTCTTCGCCCTGCGCTGTCCAGTGAAGAAGCTTCGACAGAGCTTCAGCAACTCCGGCGTCACGTCCATGAACGAGAAGTCCAGCAGGAACTTTGGCATCCTCGCCATGCTGTTCCCACGATACTGTTCACCAAAAACCTCGGTTGCAGAGCTCCGAACGCGGCACTCGACCTCCAGAAACTGTCTCCAGAAGGTAGGGTTCTTTTGCAATGAAAATGCTCTGCAGCACGCCACCATACTGAGAATGCTTACCGCCTCCAGCAGTTCGCGCACGCGTCGCCACCGGGAGTCACGCACGGCGTTCTGGCGCGTGAGCTCGTCGTCGAAACGGACGCAGAGCCACGGCAGCTGCGCGTCCCCATTGCAGCAGCTCGTGCTGCGCTGCGACTCGAGGCGCACGCTGTCGCGCAGACAGGCGCAGAACTTGGCCACGAGCCGCTCGACGTCTCGCCTGCCGCTGCTCGCCATCTGCTCGCTCGTTTTGATCGTTTGATTTGAAGTGAGAAATGGAGAAAATCCTGCCCAGCTTGATGCGGCAGTTGATCGCGAGGATACGAGTGAGGGCGTTTGTATCGCGATTGGGTATCACTCCACTCTCTATCTTGATTGCTGGCTTCATGAACCAAATCAGCCTGATGGAGCTCTTGCTCTTGGATCACGCAGTGGAGTAATAGGAAGCAACAGATATTGATTATCGTACACACACACGTATAATTCACGATCCAGAAGCCCAATTCCCACACTTTGCTCACTGTTGTCGCTCGAAGCTTGCTACTCTTACTCCATGCCCTGATCAGCGCCGGCGGTGTCGTCCGTAACTTGGATGTCGTCCATGAGCACTTCGTTGAGGCGGCCGGCGAGGTCGGCGATGCGCTTCGGAATGCCCAGTGTCGCCAGCAGCGCCGGGTGGGACGCGATGAGCTCCAGCTTGTCCGTCGTCGTGGTTGCCGCACCAGTGACTGCCACTACTGGCGGCCGTGCGCGCTTGAGCTCTTCGAGGCGGATGGGGCGGCTCACGAGACTGAGCAGCATCTTGGCCGCCATCTTGGCCGAGAAGCGTGAGAGCGCGTACACGCGCTCGCCATGGCCCGCGACGGCACCGTCCGTGCTGATGGATGTGCAGGCTGTGAGCACGATCTTGAGCGACGCGTTGTTGGTGAGCAGGTCCGAGAGGATCACGCGGAAGCGCTCGCGGCGCACGTCGCTGCGCAGCAGGTAGTCGCAGCCGTCGAGCACGAGCAGTAGCTGCTGTGCGTGGAAGTCCACGCGCGCCTTGTGCTGCGCCAGGTGGTCCTTGATCAGCGACTGGAGCTTGCCCAGCACGCGACATTTGGCCACGCCGCCCATGTTGTTCATCGAGATGTGGCGCCGCACCATGCCCACCTGCTCGTCCTTCTCCTCCTGCGCGAGCGTGGCCACTGAGAAGATGCGCACGCCGCCCTCCGACGTGATGCGAGGCCCCACGTAGTTGGCCACGGCGTGCGCCACGGCAGTCTTTCCGATACCTTCTTCGCCGCAGATCGTCACCAGGCGCGTAATGCGCGACTGCGTGAGCATGAGCGCCAGACAGATCTTGTACACCTCCACCGACCGGTTGCAGAAGCCCTGGCAGAGCGCCGGCAGGTCGTCGAACCAGAGCTTCGGGTACCGCTTGAGCTTCAGCGGTCCCAGCTCCAGTCCCTTGCCAGCAGTAGCCTCACCCGCAGCCAATGGAAAGATGATCTCCGAGTGATCGCCGCCCTCGGGCAGCAGCAGGAACTTCTCCGCGACCTCCATAGGGCCGCGAATGTTGGGCGACTTGGCCACAGCCTGCTGCGCGATCGTGAAGCTCGCGCCTACCGACTTGCCCGTGGCCAGTGCCAGGTAGAACGACCGCGTGAACTCGATCGCGGCGTAGTCCTCGATCTTCTGGTTCGTGCGCACGCCAATCACGTGCGGAATGCCGCAGGCCACGAACGCGTACGCCAGCGGCGCCGACGAGCACGCCGACACGAACGCCAGCCGCAAGGGCGACTCGCCACCTCCACCACCGGCCGAGAACAATTCCTGCAGTGAACTGTGCGGAATCGGATGCACCAGCCCCATTCCATCTTCGAAATACAGGTGCTTCTCGTCACCATGGCCGGAGAAGTGCAGCGCGCGACAGCCGATCGTTACCATCATGCGGAAGTTCTCCGTATTGGCGAACTTGGCGCACACGTTGATCTGTCGCGGGTACTGGTACAGGTTCGCGCTAGCCGCATTCGCAATCATGCCGTCGTCTTCAAGGCCCACTGCTAATCGCTTCGCGTACTTGGACGCCTCGATGAGGCTCTGCTTCAGGATCGAGTACTCGCGCTTCACATCCAGCTCGGCGATCGGATGGTACTTTCCCTGGATGTCTTTGCCAACCAGCGGCGATGAAAACAGGACGCCCAGCGTGTACTCCTGAAAGTCCCGTCCCTGCTGCGACTTGTCCTGCGAGTCCATCATCATCTGGTGGTGCGAGCGCTGGTTCTGCGCATCGTTTCCAGACGCCAAAGCGCCGCGCACGTGCGGATCTTCGACAACGTAGCCCAGCAGCACGCCACCTTGGCGCGACGACAGCAGCGTGATCTTCTGGCCGTCCATGAGCTTGTGCTTCTTGTCCTTCTGCAGCTGGATGCCGTCGATGCGGATCCCGTTCGTGCTCTTGTCGGTGATGTATACGCTCATCGCGTGCGAGTGTGGCTCGGAGATGCACTCGATGATGCAGTGCACGCGACTGAGCTTCAGAGGATCGATACCCGACGTCTTCTTGTCAAAGATCTTGAGGAAGCTGTCGCGGCCGAGACTCACGCGCGCATTCTGGCGATGCAACTCAATGCGGTACAGGTCGTGCTTCTCCAGATCGCTCTTCTGATACGCTGTGAGCACGCGGTCCACCTCGGGATGCAACACGAGCCGCATGAGACACATGTTGGGGCTCTCTTCAAGCGTTTGCGTGCACTCTTGCGTGTTCTGCTGCGAGATCGAGAGCACCTCCATGAGGTTCTGCGAGCCTTCCTTCAGCGCCTGGAACTGCTCCTCGGGGGTGATGGTGTCCACTCCGAGAAAGCCGCTAGGATCACGCCCGACGCTTCTCGCTGAGCTCATGAACGGCAATGCGTCTCTGTTCCCCATCAAGCTGCTGCCGCCTGCAACGGAGGCAAACGGCGACGGTCGCAGCCGCTTGTTGGCGTTAGCAAAGCCATTCAGCCCGCTTGGTGCAGCATACGGATCGTCAGTGATGTCTTCGTCTGGATCGCGTGGAGTCTTGTTGGTCGATGAGAAAGACGACGATAACATCGAAGATGATGAAGAAGAACCGGACGCGGATGCCGCCGATGAGCCGAAGCCCGCAAAGCCGTTCGTGGTCCTCGTGACTGCGGCCGCCGTGGCGTTCGACCACATCTGCAGCACGGGCGTCGCGCGCGGGTAGACCTCTTCGTCCTCGTACTCTTCTGCTTTCATTGCTGCTGCGTTCTGCTGGTGATGGGAAGAGAAAGCGAACGGCAGCGCGTCGCCACCATCCACGGGCCGCGCGAGCAGCTCACTAGAAGACCCGAAGCGCCGCTTGCGTGAGTCGGCGGCAGACGCCAGTGGCACGCGCCCCACCGGCGTCTCTACCACGCCAGCAGGTGCTAATGATGTTTGTGTATCTGCTGCTGTGCTCGTGGTCGTGCTGTTGCTGTCGTCGTGATCGCCGTCGCCATGGTTGCGGCGCTCTTCCGCCATGGCTAAAATAGCTAGCGATTCGAAGTGAACCATGCTTGTTTCCCTTGAAAAACCTTCGGTAAGGGTGAAAACTGCCGCGTCGCTGGGTGGGAGATTCCAAAACAAACAAGGCGCATGCCAAAAAGAAATTAAATTAGGATTGCCACTAGTATAATCTGGAGCCAAGGATCTAGCACTGGTATAAACCGGGGCATTAACACATTTAATATTAAGGGTCAGTCTCGCTAATATAATGTCTTAGGAACACAAGGAACGGAACCTGAGTGTTAGGTTGAATGACCCATTTTCAAACCTAACACTTACCCAAAGCATATTGGGCGCAAGTCGTTTGGGATATAGTGTTTAGTTTGGGCTAAAAAGCGTTAGACCAATCACAGGACGGAAAACGTTCAAATAATAAAATTCCCCCAATAATAGCACTCCGCACGTTCAGAGAACCTGGCAAGAATTTGTTCGATTGATATTATACAGACAAATCCAAGGTCCAATCCGTATTATACATGCAATTTATTGCTCAGATTAATACTACCGTAATGTAATTATCGGCTCTAAGAGGGACTGGTTACAGTCCGTTGATAAATTATAGACGCACCCCTCCGCCTCTGGTCTCGTATGGAAGCTGTGCGATTTCGCAAGTGGTGTTAAAGTATGATATCATGGGAACTAAAAGAAGGCATTTACCACCTTTTTGTTGGAAAATTCAATCTCAGCTTTTTAAATTTTCAAAAAAACAAATGTTTATTTGTTGACAAATTATAGACGCACGGTGTAATATTTGTAATGAACGAAAACAATAAGACCGTTTTGGTAATAAATGGGTCCATTCTGTCAATAAACGATTGTAGATCGATTCCACATGCTTTCGTTGTCATTCGAGAAGTTGTGCGATGCCGAGAGGCAAGCTGCTGAGCGGCGAGGAGATTGGGCAAGTGAAGGCGTACAACCGCGAAGGGAGAAGCAACCGCTGGATTGCAAAGCAGCTTGGGAGATGCGAGAAGGTCGTACGCACGTGTTTGAGCAGTCAGCGTGCCCCGTGAGTGAAGAATAAGGTCGAGCGGCATGCCGTTCTGAAGAAGATTGACGTGCGCCGCGCGTTTCGTCTCGCCGTACACGACGGCTTGTCTTCCAGAGCCATCGCTTGCT
>JAADXK010001155.1:0-10691 GCA_023337805.1 Globisporangium barbulae | reverse complement strand
TGAGAGCAGCGATAGAGTATGCTTGCTTCCTGTGCTGTACCCCCAAATGGCTGAATCTTGCGCTGTCCCTATCATTTTGTCGCCCTCTATAAACTTATATCTGCCATTCATGTGGCTCTAAGAAGTCATATCGAGCTGTGATTTCACCACAAGAGTGTTCTAATGACGTTCTCTAACATACTAAAAAAGCTCGTCCGCAAACACAAAACTCGAAAAAATCCACATCATTCATTTTTTTGCTGTCCTTAACTTTTTGACGTGCACTGTATGAGCGGTCGGTCTATTCTTAAGCGGTCGGTTGGAAAAGGCTCGTTTATGCACATTGATAGTTAGATAGCGTAGCGTACATTATTTTCATGCGTGTCAAAAATGGCGGGAGGTGCGCTCATTTGTTTTGCGCGAGAATGGTGAGGAAGCTCCAGGACGACGACGACGCCTCTGAGCCGGATATGGAGGACCTCGTCAGGCCACCGCCGCGCACAGCTACGAAGAAGGCCAAGAAGGAGACTAGAGGCGGCACTGATGTCGTCACTGCTTCCAGTACAAGCAGCAGCAGTGCCGTCCCGCTGCACCACGAGAAGACGCACGATTTTGACATGAAGGAGCTGCGCGATGTGCGCGAGAACCTCTTGCGGTGGTACGACGCGCACCGCCGGAAACTGCCGTGGCGTGGCGACCTGCCGCCGTACCTCATGACAGCGACGCACATCAAGCAGACCGCGGTAGTGAAAGCGAAAGTGAAGAAGGCTGGCACGATGGACGCATTCTTGAGTGCAAGCGTCAAGGCAGAAGACGGCGGTGTGAAGCACGACAGTGCATCAGCTGATGCTCTCAAGAGCGAAGAGGATGTGGGTCCCATTACGTTCAGCGAAGACATAGCGCCTCGCAAGGTGTCGCCGTACGAGACGTGGGTGTCCGAGATCATGCTCCAGCAGACGCGCGTGGACACTGTCGTGGACTACTTTCTGCGCTGGACGGAAAAGTTCCCGACCGTCGATACACTTGCGAACGGGAGTGAAGAGGTACAAATACAACCTTGTAGTATGCTGGCGGAGGTTTTGCTAACGTATTGGTCACATGCACGCACACTCAGGACGTCAACTCGCTCTGGGCTGGCCTCGGGTACTACCGTCGAGCCAGGATGCTCCACTCTGGCGCGAAGTACGTCGTTGAGAACTTTGGCGGCGAGCTGCCCTCGACCATCGACGAGCTCCTGACGATCCCAGGCATTGGTCCTTATACAGCAGGTGAGAGGATCTTTGGTCAATTGTGTACATATAGATTGGCTGGTTAATGGATGATCTGACATATTTGCTGTTTGGACGAACCAGGCGCCATTTCCTCGATTGCATTCGGAAACCGAGAGCCTTTGGTCGACGGGAACGTGATCCGCGTTCTTGCAAGACTACGCGCTGTCGGCGCTGACCCAAAGAACAAGCAGCTGATCAAGTTCTCATGGTGAGGAGCTGTGTTTGGATTGGTTCGTTATGTGGTTAAAAGCTCGCAGCATCTTGAAAGTACTGGTGTACATGTGAACAGGAAAGCTGCTGGTGAGCTCGTCGAGGAGTGCGAGCGACCTGGAGAATTGAATCAAGCTTTGATGGAGCTTGGTGCTACCATGTGCACCGCTCAGGTACACTTCAGCTAAGGCTGTTGTTATCTTGCCAGGATCACGTTAAACTCAACTGCTGCACTGTCTTGGTGCTTTCTTAGAATCCTGAGTGCGCTCGGTGCCCCGTACGATCATCGTGCCTGGCGTACGAAGAGCCCCAGACGCGCCAGAAGAAAGAAATCTCAGACGCACTTCCAGAGAGCGATGCGTGCACACTCTGTGATGCAAGTCGCTACGACGAGTGGCATGAGAAGCTTCTCGAGGTTGGTATTCATTGAGATGACAAGAGAAGCGTCATATAAGTCTCCTGGTGGTCGCTAACGCATGGTCTTCATTTTGTGTCGAGTAGGTCACAAAGTACCCGCTGAAGGCGAAGAAAGCGGACTCGAAGAATGAAGTGATCTGCGTCACCGTCATTTCCTACGAAGAACAAGATCAGGACGATGATACTCTAACAACAGCTACAACCACTGAGAAACGGAAAGCTGTGTCGAAGAAGATCGACAAGCTGCCTGCAAACTGGAACTTCCTGATGGCGAAGCGACCCGACGAAGGTCTGCTCGCGGGTCAGTGGGAGTTCATCCACAAGAAGGTCACTTTGTCTTTCAATATCCTGCCTTGCGCCCATTGACTCCTGTAGTCTAACTCCTGGATGCTGTAATCGTTCATGGCACTATTATCAGGTGGACGGTGGTGACAAGATCCCATCGTTCGCACAGCGCAAAAAGCTCATGGACCCGAAGCTCTCCACATTGCTTGGCAAGAATGTGTTCACGTTGACCAAGTCTGCTTCCAGCAGCAGCAGCAGTTTCCAGCGCCGCGACCTGGGCGAGCTCACGCACATCTTCTCGCACGTCAAGCACCACATGGGCATCGAGCACATCCACTTTGCTGCCAAGCCCAGCTTGCTGAAAGCGATCAACAACGACAATGCTGACGACAATGATGATGATGGTGCAAAGGCGAGACTCCGGTGGATGAACGCGGCGGAGATGCAGCAGCTGGGCATCACGACGGGCGTCAAGAAGATCCTGAGTCTGGTCGCAAAGACGCCCGTGAACACCATAGTCGCCAGTCCGCAGACTGACGTGAAGGCGGTTGCTGCTGCCAGTAAGAAGTCCCGAAGCAGCGTCACGCGCTCACACGTCGCAGAGCGAGCGTCAGCGTCGACGACCAAGCGGATGAAGACGCTGACCAGTTTCTTCAAGAAATAGATATATTCATTTATAGAGGTTAAAATGGATAGCAAATTCACAAACCAGATGACAAAATACGAAAGTCGATACATTCATAGAGCATTTGGAGCTCCTGAGAACAAAATGCTGTGCCTGATCGAGAGTAAAAATACAAAACACAGCGCGCGCTGGCGACGGACAGGGCGAGTGAGCCGCGCGGGGCGACCGACATCTCATGGGACCGAGCGGCGAGGCAGCCGCAGCAAAACATGACGCGCTTGCGCTGCAGGTCGACGCGTTCCCGATGATGGCGATGCCGACGGCCGCATCCGCAGCAGCGGTGACCGCGATGTCATCATCGGCGTACAAGGCGTTCGATGACGAGCAGCATCACCACAGCAGCAGTCATGCTGCGTCGTCACACGAGCCCGACACGATTATTTACTTCCGCAAAATCGTCGCAGACGACATCGAGCAGGTGCGCGAGCTCCACGAGACGTGGTTCCCGATCCGCTACAACCAGGTGCGTCCATAATCTGCGTGTATATGTGTGAAATGCAAGTGGAAGACTCATTTAGTCCGTTGTGTATGTGGCATTGTGTGTTAGTCGTTCTATGATGGCGCTGCGAGTGGGCTGTGGATGGAGACGGGCGGGCCGCTGTTCACGCAGCTAGCAGTGCAGATCCTGCAGGCGCCACCCCCGCAGTACGCTCCCCCGTACGACAGCAGTTTCGTGCATCCCTTGCTAGCACAAACGTCACCCGCAAGAAGCGTCGAGTACATTCTCGGCGCCGTGACCGCGAGCACGCTGCCGCTCGCGAAGATCGAAGACCCGGACCTGATCGCCGCGGACGATGACGTGCATACGCACGTGATGTACATCCTCACGCTCGGTTGCCGCTCGTCCGTGCGGCGGAAAGGCATCGCGTCCGCGCTGCTGCAGGAATGCATCGACCAGGCTGGGCGCCAGCCGAACTGCGGCGCCGTGTACCTGCACGTCAAGGCTGATAACATGAGTGCGCTGCGCTTCTACGAGAAGAACGGGTTCCAGAACCTACGCTTCCTGCAAGGTTCGTATATGCATTGAATTTGGTTGTTGCTGTGTGGATTGGCTAAGCTAACCCATCTGGGCTCTCTTGGTGCTGAACTACTCGTGGTAGATTACTACATGATTGACGGCGCCCATCATGACGCGTACCTGTATATCCGCTACGTGAACGGCGCTGGGCCGCAATCGAGCTGGCTCGAGCTGATCGCAAAGTATGTAGAGTTCTATTTAGAGTTGTGTATGAGGCTTAGAACGAGCCCAATGCTGACCCTGTTTTCAATTGTATGTATGCTGACAGACCGCTGCTTGCATTGTTCTCGATCGCGTCCAGCGGGTGGCGGAAACTCGTCGACGGGTTCTCGAGCGAGCAGGAGCAGCATGCGCACCAATCATCGGGCTCAACCGCTTCCTTAGCCAAAGCGAGAGACCTGAATGCCAGTGCAGCGTCCTATGTATAACAGTAACCAATACTGCAAAGAAGGCAGCACGCTCCAAGCAACCAGTAGATAGATTTTTCAATAACGAAGTTCTAAACGTCATGTGTCGCTTGATATTCACATCAGCTCATGCATCGGCTCATTCAAGATGGCAAGTTTCCATCTCACCTTCGAGCTGCTAAGGATAGCGAAAGACTCGGCTTTCTCCAGTGGCCGATGAAACCAATTTCTAAAATTGTCGGCCGGTTGAGAATCAACCCACGAGCGCTCGAGAAACGTAGACCCGCCATTCATTCACCAGTTTGCTGTCTCCGTGCTGACAGCACTGCTCATTGGAACGCAGAGAGACATCGCACGAGAACCAAGGATGGACTTCGAAGACCTGCTCAACGAAGTGGAAGGCGTAATGCAAGGCACGACGATCTCTGGCAGCGACAGCAGCTCGTCCTCGTCGTCGAGAAAGTCGAGCTACAGCTCCACAACAACGTCGTCAACGACAGCGAAGACGGCTTCGGATCGTCCTTCCTACTCCACGACCACCAGCAAGTCACGTGTATGATGGCGTTGGTTAATGAACTTTTGCCGAGAGAGAGTGCAATGATGAAAGCCTTGGAAGAACTAACCTGGTGTTTGTGCGCAATCTTTGTTGTTCAGAATGACATTGACGACTTGCTCGACATGATCGGCGATGAGAGTGAACCTGCGGCGGTGGTGCATCCACGTTCGCTGTCGTCGAAAGAGCCCTCATCGTCAAGTCTGTTGTCGTCATCATCAAAGAAAGACGAGTTTCAGGTTGGCGGCAAAAAAAAGTAAGAACAGACTTTGAATTTCTCGCACCTTGTTGATGTCGTATATTGTTCAACTTGGCTGACCTTTTCATATTCTCGATAGGTGCTCGCAGTTGCTGTTGGACGGAGAACATGCCAAGCGCGGAGTGAACACAGCACTGTCGTCCCACAGGTGAGACTTTGGTTGATAGCACATAAAGTTCATCCTTTTAAACTCACTTGAAGGTTAACCTGGCATTCTTCAGCATCTGCTCGAATCTGCGCTGCAACGACTGCGACTTCACCGTCGTGCAGTTTCTCGGCAAGTACGTGCCTGCCTTTGTCCTAGATCTGTGTTTCAGGCGTGCCGGTCAAGTTCTTACCTGTGTGCACGACCTGCTCTTTTAGGAAATGGAACGCGAGCGCTGACTACATGTTCTTCCGTGAGAACGTGCCGAACGAAGCTAAGCTTCGCGTGAAGATGGACTCTGCGCCGGGTGTCGTCGCGTACGCGTGCCAGTGCAAATGGCTTTCGATTGACGTACAGACGCGCGTCGACAGCTGCCGCGTGAAGTGGGCGTGCGGTGGACACTAAAGTCAGATCACTTAGCACGCTTGATCCTAAAGAAGCCACCATCCACGAATTCAATCCCAGTTAAACACTTGCTAGAAAGCCACTTAGTTAATAAATAACACCGACACGCTACGAGCTTAGAGGTTGGAGTTGGAGCCTCGGCTGAGTCGCAATCTCTTCATCCATAATTCTCTGGAAGGAGCTCGGAAATAGTTCACCTTCGGATGAGTTCATTGGCTTCCCGAGACGAAAGAGCTGGCTCCAGACCGTGAACACAGTGTCTGGTGATGTAGTCGACCCGAGCGCGCACTTGTTCAGCAAGGACTCGATCATCTGGTTCAACACAAAGTAGAGAGAGATCCATCAGAGTTAGTTTCGATTTTGTGAGTGCGAGATTGTTCAAAAACGTTCCAGGCCATGTCGACTCACCGCAATGGCCGACTGAGACGAGATGCTCCATTGCAGAATCCGGTAGCTCCAGTACACGATCAACAGCGGGTGGAGGTACCGATGCTCCGTCAAGAACTTCTGAATGTCGTTCCAGTACATATCGTTCGTTCGCGCGCTTTCGAGCTCGTAAGGGTCGTACGACACAGAGTCAAACGCTGGCTCGCTGCCCTGAATCTCCGCCCCAAACTTCATGTTGTTGTTGATCCATGACGGCAGCACCACGCTGTGTAAGTTCCTGTGGTTCTCAACAACAGCCACGATGTGTCAGTATCGAGAAGACGGCTTCACAGGTTAGTTGGTTGCAAGTACTTACAGTGAACTTGGCGGAGAGAAAGATGACAGTGCTTCAATTGCGAAGCATTTCGAGAAGCTCAGGCTCGACTGAGGAAAGTTCGTCTCCTCTCTGTACCGATGCTGAATCAATGTCCACAGCGCAAGGTAGAGCGCGTAGTCTCGCTCTTTTCCCAAGTGCGTCAAGGCGCGTGATCGCATCACCTACGCGATTCAAGCAAATCAATGGAAGGGTAATTCAGTCTTTGGTTAGTAAAAATTTGCACCCAGAATTGAGCACCAACCTTCAGCATTGCGAGTCCTTTTCGATCTCGGGGGGTCCGAGGAGGAGGGTGGCTTGAAATTGTCGATGTGATTTGCTGGATCACATGTCCCGAGAAGAGCGTTCCGTGGCGAATGTACGGCAGCAGACTCAGGACTCCGTCGCCCTAAGCACAATTTCGTCACATAACTCTTGTTAGAGCTCAGCATCCTCATCACAGCAAGTTGTCACACAATCACTCACCTGCAGCTCGGCTTGAATCGCTGGACGGTCGCTTGATTCGCCCAAAAGCCGGTCCAACTTTTGGAGCGCGTCCATCTCACTGAACGGAGCCATCTCAAGGCTGCATTGTCTGTTGAGCGATTCGACAATTCGCCAGTTCACTTCCTCCATCTCCAGCTGGCGAAGCAACTTCAAGCGGGCGTCTCGCTTCGACTTCGCATCGAAATCCTCAACGAGTTTGGCTCTTTCGATCGCCGTGAACGAGTACGGCTCGCCTTCATCCTGGAAACACTCCGTGTACGTGTGACTAAACTCATCTTCACTGAGAAATCGCTCGCCGGATGCTAGCGTCCTTCGAACCATCTCTGATCTCGAATACATCGGTAGGCATGTGTTCGAATCGATCGCAAAGAGTCCCCATGGCGAAGACGACGGTGTCGCGTGAAGGAACTGCGTGAGCTGGTGAAGATCGCGGCTTGCCTGGAGATCACATGCGTCGTCCGTGATGACCACGTATGGAGAAAAGGATTCAATAAGCTGGAAGAGTGGAAACCCATCAGCGTCATCGATGTCAACCGCACTCTTGATCTTCTTCGGTGCAGTCGATCCTGTAAAACCGAGAAACGGCAGTCCTGCCTGGCAAAGCTGCTGGTAGACGTCGGCATATGACCACCGAGCGAGCGCATCGTTCGCGTTTGTCGAGTGGCAAGTCGGGTAGACGATGGCGCACGGGACAAGGCACATGGTCACCACGGGGAGACCGAGTCGCTCGGCGAGCAACAGCGCCGCCTCAAGAGCGAAGTTGCCGTGCGAGACCCGCAACGTATTTCGCATCCAGTAAAGGATGCACGGCGTCGTGGTCCAATTCCGCTCGTAGTAGGCAGCCACCTCAAGCGACGGTAGGTAGCAAATCTTTCGCCGCTCTTCCAGTCCAGTCGGCCAGCGCTCGCAGAGTGACGCGAACCCTTCCAGAGGCTGAGGTTTGAGTAGAGGAGAGCTGCCAGTGGACACGGCTGACTCCTCCGTTATGCTGGTCGTACAGCTCGTGCTTGAGGGGACCAGCTCTTCCATGATTTCGTCTTCGGCGACTCGCTCGTGCTCACTGCTCAGCAACGCGCTCACTAGCTTTCCTTTCGCGGCAATCTCTTCGGGAGTTTGAGCCAAAGTAGGCAGCATCCACGGCTCTACCTCTGCACTAGGAAGCACTTCGTTCATTGCAACGTCTGCTGTCGCTGCGATAGGATTTGCAGCAGCAGCGCTCGTGGGGTCGCTGCTCTGGGTCGGCTCTTCAACACGAACAACAACGTCGGATGCTGGTGGTGCACTGGCTAAAGCACCAGACGGTGAATCGCTGGCTTTAATTCGATAGACGTCACTGCCGAAGCTCTCATCTGCGTTTGCGATGAAGGCGTCGATGTTGGCGTCTTCAGAGTATTCAAATGCGTCAGGATCCGTCGGCCGCTCTACATCATCTACATCGTAAAGCATTCCAACAACGAACGAGTTCAGTAGCATGATCAGTTGGTTCAACATAGAAACCTCATAAGCACCAGCTCTCAGCAGACGCAGTGTGTGGCGTTACCAGTTGCGATTCCACCATCCAAGTCGTCACCTGTCGTTTGAACGCTGTCTTCACTGTGGAAGAACTCATGGATTGCGTCCAGCTACAGTGTAACGAGTTGCATATACACAGATGCACAGACAGAAAGAAAACAAACGATGAGTCAGCTACTGGTTCCACACACACACGCATCGAGCAGTATTGATAGCAATCATATCCATATAACAGACGATACATTGTAGGCAGTGTGCAACGAAGCGCGCTTCAACATGCATGCATCCACGTTACACGACGCACCATTCCGGGCGAGAGCGGGGCTTCGTGGTGATCCAGGACGCGGATGAAGTCACCGGCGCGCGTCTGGAACATGCGCACCGCGACGTCCTCGTAGAGCCAGTTGCCCTGCGCTCGCTGGCGCTCAAGCGCCTCTAGCTCGTCGAAGATCGCGCGGTCTGCCGCCGCGCATTGCTCCTCGTGCTCCGCTGGTGGCGCCATTTTCGCAACTGAAGAAAAGCAACTTTGCAATTGTGAAAGCGAGGATGCTTGGCAAATAACTTACAAAGTATATTTTTACATTACCATCCTACTCAGATACTTTAACCCGTCGCCCACACAGATAACCTTGTAAACCTGATATGGTCGGTGACCAGATTTGTATCAGCAGTACAATCGTGCTTTCAAAATATTATACCATATTTACTGAATCAATCATGTAAAGCAAAATATTATTCTTTACAGGTATCAATTTTGCAAGTTTTATCTGTATACACAGGGCGATGAGCACATGACGCACAACGTTAATTTTATAGCACAGTGAAGCTACACAATTATGTACCCATCTTATTTAATCCTTTTGCGAATATTCGTACTTCATGAATGGTACGGTACTACTTTTATTACTCATTTTTATATTAATTTAAAGATAATTTAATCAAATTGTTTGATTTGTAAATTAATTTTGAATTTTGACTGCAAAAAATCGCGTTGAGAAATTTTGCTGTAAAACGTTAAATTATATACGTTTGATGGGTCATTTCACGACGTGTTTTGTCATTGGCCTCGAACGTGTGAGTTTACTCGTCGGAAGGAGAAAGAGTTAATAAAAATAAGCTGTTTAGACCAATTAAAATCAAGCACAAGGATATTGCTACAACTGCGAATTATGCAGAAGGGGCACAAATTACTGTCTACACATTTGCAAGTGGCAACGCTTTAGAAAAACTACTACGGATCATATCTGGAGGTAAATCCTCCCACGCCTTTATAGTACGTCTAATCAAAGCCAAACACTTTTGACGTGCACTTTTGACTGGCTTATCAAAGAGTCGTACAATTCGAATTTTCTTCTTCAGCGGCCCCATCACTCCAACATCGAGCGATTGGTAAAGATATGTGAAGTTGGGAGCAGCGGCTAAAGAAGAGAGTTCAACATATCACTGACGATCTCGTGCGCCTTGGTGAAAACATGACACTTTAAGTTGTCTACAAACATTACGGACGGACTGTCAATCTCAGGACGGACGACGTTCTGGAAGTTTTCCCTCCAGACTCGACCATTTATCCTAGCATTTGCTTTGTCGTGTAGTAATGATCTAATAAAAAACGCAGAAACAAACAAACACAACATGAAACTAAATATCACACCGAGCGTCAATAACATAAGAAACAAATTGTGTTACCTTTTGGATAGCCTGGCAATCCTGACGATGAACAAGATCCCCAGCCACCCTATAGAAAAACGGCCCAGCAGAGTAGAAATTAAATTATTACACAACAGGATAGTAAGTAAAGTCTCAGGCTCGCGTAAGCCCGGATCACAAGCACAGCTGTTTGTCGAGGCCAGTGGTTGCTCGTTCTAGCCACCTTGGACGAGATGCCGCGAACAGCAAGGATGCGCGACGAGGGTATGCCACAGTGCACCCCCGTCTCACCGGTATTGATGCTGTCAGACAGGGCTACCGTCTCGGGTTTGCTCCAGAAAGGCACGCTGAACTCGTCACGTGTCCTATCAAGCGCAGCCGTCGCTTCCTACAAATTAGTAAAGCAAAAAACGTTTCAAATCCACAGCATTTCAACACCTCTAGCATAAAGGGTGCATAATATAACCAGAGAAAAGGTAACCGCTCACTGGGTGAAGCCGAGGCGTTGAGAAAATACTTTATGCACCACAACACAAACACACCAGCGCTCGCCGCCCCTTCTTTTCACGTCGTACCTTTTCCCTCGTCCACTCCTCCCCCGGCGCTGTCGACCATGCTTCGTGACACCATCGACCGCTCGCTGGCCTTCCTC